>JAEQBH010003393.1:0-223997 GCA_016808115.1 Tetrastigma voinierianum | reverse complement strand
TTATTTACAACGAATGGTATCTAGTCAGCGAATCGAATGAATACAATAGGATTTATGGCTACAAAAATGGGTTGAGGGGTGATTCTAGATCCGTCCAAACGACTACGTAGGGAGTTATTAAAAGCCAGTTGAATTCGGAATAGTGGGAAGTAAATCTGGATGGGGAACTTCTCCTTTAATGGGTATCGCAATGGCTCTATTGCGATATTCTTATCTATTATTTTGAAAGATTTATAATTCTTCTTTTTATTGGATAAAATTTCACTGAATGGCTCCACAAGAACCGCGAAGTCTAAGCTTTCATACAAAGTGACTTGGCTTTCTAGCCCGTTCTCTTTTTAGTAGTTCGTACTTGGAATTTCTTTGTTTCTATATTTAAAATGTGATATGGAGACACGGAATGTACAAATATGGAACCCAAGATTCTGTGAACTATGATTCTTACCCAATATTCAAAACCTCATGAAGCGGACTCCAAAAATTTTAAAATTTCGAAGTGATGATCCAGCGGTTCTTGCCAGGAATCTTTTGAGTTTAAGCGGAAGAGTTTATTCGTCATCTTGGTTTCAGTATGAATGGAGTTTCATTGATTCCTTAGGGTCTTAACAAGACCAATTCCTATCAATAAAAAGAAAACAATACAATAGTCAAATCACACATTACACACAAATAAAATAACAAATCAAATAACTAGAAATAGGAAAGAGAAGATTAAAGGGCTGTGGCTTGCGATGAAGCATAAAAATGAATCTTGTGAAAGGCGTCTTTATTATCATCACGAGAGCTTTCATATTTTATTCTTTGCATTGTCTTCACCTCTGATTGAATCCTTAATCAAAGGATTAGAGTTTGAAACTTTCTGTTATATATCTATTCAGTGGTATTTGGGTGTTTACTATAGCCATTATGCGAGATGATTCTCATATCACGGTTCTATACGGAGAGGCCCTTGGTTTCCTATCTCAATAAAATTATGATTGGTTTCAAAACGTCTAGAATTGAGGCGTTGAATGAAATATAACTAATAAATATGTTCCTCCTCATGTCAACTTATATTTTATTGTCTAGAGGAATTAAGCTTACTTGTTTACCCAGGCTTTAGTAGCTATGGGGTTTCTTGTGACTTTTTACTATCGTCAGACGGTTCTTTGAGCTTTATACAATTCAATGCATAATGTTTGAGCTGACGGTTGGTTAAAGGTGTCAGTTCATCGATGGTCGAAGCAGAGTATGATAATTCCTAATGATGATCCTTCATGTATTTTGTGTATATCTCATTGTTGATTTAAAAACCTCCCAGGTGAATTAGATTCTACGAATTGTTGTTGTTTGTATTGACCACATCTTTGGAGTAACTGGTTATTCTTTTCTAAATGACCAAATTGGTTATTAGGTAGTCAAGATTATATGGTGTACTTTGAAGCTATTCCTATAATAGGATCACCCTTGGTAAAGTTATTCTGTGAGTGCTGGTGTGGGGATAAATCTACTTTGACCCGTTTATAAGTTTACACTTTTGCCACCTCTTCTTCTCTACTTAGTATTTATGTTAATGCACTTCCACAATGATAAGTAATGGTATTTCTGGTCCTTCTGAAGATAGATCATAGATGTTTTATAATCAATCATTTACCACTGCAGAGGGAGGAAGAAATAGTATTTCATTTACCTTTACCAAATATGGATTATTGAAAAATAAGACTTGTCTATTTGGATCTCTTTCCCTTCAACTCCCACAATATTGTATTTTTTTTATAGCAGAATAATATTGTAGTAGATTCTCCGAGAAGAGAAAATGGTTATGGGAGTGTGTGACTTGGAACTATTGATTGGGCCCAGCCACAGATATATGCCCTTGTCATGCATTGAAATTCACGACCAAATGTGTCTTTGTTCTAACCAGAGTCTGAAGCCCCCATGCGAAGAAAGAGGATAGGCTGGTTCGCTTGAGAGAGATCTTTCTGTAGTCGGACTATTAAAATCATGTCGTGCATGAACATGCTCCGTAAGATCGATGAGATAATTGATGCGTCATGATCAGATTATGTTTTTATCTATTTCACCCACTTTATAATAGTAAGTATGTGTCTGCATTCATTTCCTCTGCATCGACAGATTTATGATACTAGGGTAAACAAGGATCTAAAGAAGAGCAGGCTGAACTATATTAATTAACAAATAAATCCTTTGTATTTAAAAAATGAGATATTTTAAGGATAAGCGACAATATGAGTGCGAGACAACCGAAAGCATGATCATGGCCAGGCTTTGTCGGCCTACTTGGGTATTAAAGGCATTTACAGAAGAACTCCCAAGTTCTTTCGGCGGATAATTCTGCTTTGGAAGCGAATTGAAATTTTATCTTGCATGAATCATTCTATTGTAATATTGTGGATCCTTCTGGATAACATATAGATTTTTATATGGATCCATTTGGTTAATTCTTGCTCGTAGGATGATGAAAAATTATCAGTAATAGGTTCCTTTGGAGGATGGATCATAAGGAATTCACCTATCCCAATAACAAAAAAACCTGACTTGACAACCTGTATTAAGATCTAAATTAGCTAGGGATGGGTCGCCTTCATTCTGGAGAAATGTGGCCGATGATCTTTTATATATCTTTCATTAGTTATTCTGAATGCTATTGCATGTAGGCTTAGCGGTTCCTAGAGACCATCGTGAAGTTGGTGAACCGACGAGATCCATTGCAACTCCTTTGGAAATTTTACGAATAATTATTTCTTTCATGTTAATCTGCCGTACAATGCATAATAAGTTATTAGAGTTCTTTAATGATTCAAATTGCACTGCTTGAGATTGTCTGCGGTGTACCTTTTGAAAAATGTTAATAAATTCAATATCCATTTAAAGTAGATCCGATAGCGACAGTTTTGATTGATACCTGTGTTGGCCCTTTAGGTTAAGATCATTGGAACAACACCTATTCAATCTAACTTTGGGTCTTTTAAATAAAGGTGATTCCATTGTGAAATAAAATATTCATTATGTGTCTAGGAATAATTAAACACAAAGTGAATTCTCCTAGATACATCTATTCAATTAAATTACAGATCTATTCTAAATATGTGGATTTAGTTAAGATTCAAACGAAGTTTTAAAAAAATATGAAAAAATTTCATTCTATTTGTATTCTTAGGTTAATCAATTTGTGAAAATGTTTTTCTAGAATACTTGATAAGCGTTTACATCTTCTGTCACGAAAATCTTCAATTTTCATAAGATCTTTGACTCTTATTCCAAAGTCCTAATAATGTGTCTTATATTACACCTTTTCCCAGAAATTATAGATCTGAGGCGATTCTAATTGGTGATAAAATATATTTCAATTCTATTTCTTTTTGTTTTCCTTAGTTTAGCCAATCTGTCATGAAAAGTAAGAGGGTAAAGTGCCCTTGTGTCGATTGTATTCTAAATGTAAAGTTTCTTCTTCGCATGTAGAAAGAATAAATCAATCAATCAAGTGGAGGCTTCATGATGTTTCTTTAGGAGGTTAAACTCCACGTTTGTCCATATTCGAGAAAAAGTATCTGGTCTTTTTCATTCCATGTCTCAGACACTTTTTAAGAAATAAGGGGTTTCCATCAACCTAGATAACAAAGGACTGAGAGTCGACCTGGTCACACCAAATCGTATTTTTGTGTTCGGATTGCTATACAAAGCAAAGTCGAGTTGTTTTAAAGAGCACAGGAAATAGGTTCACACATGGACTTGGGCTGGGTTGTGGAGGCCGAATGGCATAAGTCAGTCTAGGGTTTATTACTCTGCTAAATAGAAAAGATAATCTCTGACCACTAAAATCGGAATCTAGGTGGTTTTGGAAGGAATAGCCCAGGAGAAAGAAATCCTTTCTTAGTGATTGACGCCCACGTACACATTTGCTCCATCACCTCGACAGTGGTTTGGAAAATCTGATTCAACTGTGCGTAACTATACGCAATCCAGTGCTGATCGGTGGTTATATTAGTTTAGTAAATTCTAATTGAATATTCTAAATCACATGATGATTCACAGCCCCGATGATTATTCCTACAATTGGTATGGGTATGATGATTAAATTTTCAGTTTTGATCTAAACAATTTCATGTATTTTGGTGTTTGATTAACAATATGGCACCTGGGTTTCATATTTGTTGAGTTAGCATGTTTGCATGTTTAATATGATTTTGTTTATGGATGGATTCTTTGAATATTGTGGTTTTGCCCTTCAATCCATGGTAGGTTTCTGCGTGTATTTCATCTGTTTGTAACAGAGGCTAATCATGAATTAGGTTTAAGATGTTGATTATTTTTCTCATCATCTGAAATTCATTGTGCACCCTTTTATTGGGGTATACAGGATTATTTTTGTAAAATTTTAAAGACTAATAGAAGAACGCAGCGAAGAAGAAAGAACCCGCAGAACACTGTATAGTGAGGCCCCATTTGCGTTCTTCAACGGAGGCGCTGAACATCAAATGACAAACGACAACCCGGAGTTAGAAGCGCAAGGAAAGAAGAGCAATGGCTGCTGCGAGAAAGGGCTAAGGTCGAACCTGCGGACACGTACAGTGGCTGTGCGTGGAGCTTAACTCGCCTCGCTCAGGCTTCGCATGAGAGAGCATGGAAGAAGGAGTTTTGGCCGCGGATTTTGCGACTTCCTCCTCCCGAACGTCACGCTTCTATAAAGTGGCTCCGTTAGGTGGCGGCAAGCCTACGTATGATGCTTTGGCGGCTGGGTTTCATGTTGTGTGTTTAGAGTTTTGGGTTTTAACTCCGTCTCTTTAATTTTAGGCCTCGAAGCCCGAATTAAATTAGACAGATGGATGAAATTTGGACCAAAGTGGGCGGGTTAAACAACAATGGAGCTCGAGTGTTATTGGGCTTGTGGTTTTTTTCTTTTCTTAGGAAAACTTCATGGATTCTTTTATGTTGTCTTATATTATTTTTTTATTCATGGATGATTAAAATTATATTTGGTAGCTTATCACTTTAGTTGTGATAACATGACATATAAAAGACTGAGTGGTGTATGTTATCTTGCATCAATATTATACATGTACTATAATTAAATTTGATTTTTTTTAAATCTAGATAAATATAATTATGAAAAATCCTTTAATTTTTGTGGGTGTGAAGCCCATCGGATAATCATGATTAGGTTTTATTGGATTTGACTAAATAATTTAAAATCTTAATTAGATTGACCCGGTCCTGGCAACTCTTAAAGATTAAGAGAATTTTAAAAATTAAACAAGGATCAAAAACCACGATAATTTATTAACCTCCCAGAGGCTCATGTATTAATATTATGGGCCATATGAACCTAAATGATTAAAATGAGAGATTATTGTTATCTAAGAAGGTTCTGTATCTAAGAAGATTGGCATGTAGTAGTCGATAAGTGACCCCCAATAATTTTTTTTTAGGACGACTTAGTTGGATACTATTCCATTTTATGATCAAGGATTTTAGTTTAATTATAAATGTCTTGTATACGTGTGCATTTATTATAGGCTTAAATTACTGTTTACAATAACGACAAATATATTTTTGTTTGGATTTAAATATATGTGTATTGTATAATATACAGATTAATATTAATTATTACCCTTGATGTATAAATTTTTTTAGTGTCTTTCAGCCTCTAGCTATAGTTTGAATCCCAAAACCAGCGGATGGAAACTAACTTTGAAGAAAACAAGCTTATACAGCATCATTTCTCGTTATGAAGGAAATAGTTTGTCTGGATGCCTAAACGGTATCACGGAAGGTACAGTCTTAATGATATGACAAGAACGGAATGATAATACTCGACTTGGGAGATACCAAACACTTCATGATGTTATATTCTTGCACCGGTGTTGTGGGTCGTTGGCGATAAAATAACACTCGACAATGGTGGAGTAAGTATCGGACTCTCGAAGAGGATGTTTGCTAAAGAAATGCTACTTTTGAGAGACAGTATATCATGAAGTTGTGATCACCTGCGTATGACTGGTGGGCGATGTGAAGGATCTGTGTTGCTTAATGATTTCACATATCAATCAGCGAAATGATGAGGCCCGAAACGAGGAGATAGAATCGTCCCATCTTTGATCCTTTTGCCTAAACATTTGTCGGAGAATGGTGCATCATCTTTTGATGAATGAGTCTACTTCGTCGGATATTCATTCTAGTATACAAATGGAGATATATGATATCTGGACACCGGAATATATGAACTGATTACTTAATATTTTCAAACCTCATGAAACGGACTCAAAAGAATTTTAAAAATTTGATGATGATCATGTGGTTCTTACAAGGGGAATCTTTTGGGTTTTTGGCTTGAAGGTTTTAATAAATCAATATGGTTTTGGTATGAATCTGAGGTTTTAATCGATTCATGGTCTTAGAATGGTCTATAATAAAAAGAAAACAATGCAATAGTGAAATCACATTACACACAAATAGTAACCGTCAAATAACTAGAAATAGGAAAAGAGAATGTTTTAGAGGCTGTAACGATAAACATAAAAGGCAAATATGACTGATATTTTGGCATTATCATCACAAGAAAGAGCTTTCATATTTTTTGTTCTTTCGTATCTTAAGTATCACGGTGAATCATGTCGAGGATTAAGAAGTTTGAAACTTTCTATTATATATCTATTTGACCGGTATTTGGGTGTTTTGCAGCGAAGGTACATGCGGATGAAATTCTCGCCTCCACGGTTCGGAGAGCCTTGGTTTTCTATCTGTAAAGTCTACTGGTGGTTGTTTGTCTGAGATTGACGTTGCGAGATGATATAACTTCAGTAAATATGTTCCTCCTCATGTCAACATATTTTGTTGTCTAGGAATTACGACACTTGTTTTAGTACAAGTAGCTATCAAAGTTTGCTATGACTTTTACTGTAGATCAGAATGGTTCTTTGAGGCTTTTTTGCTTTTGTTGATACATAATGACTAAGCCGAACCGGTTGTAGTTGGTCGATCGGTTCAGTCGATGTCGGCAAGTATGATGGTCTAATGATGATCACCTTCATGTATTTCGTGTATATCTCTTGGTGGATTTAAAAGCTCTAGCAGATGAATTGGGTTCACCGGGTGTTGTTCTAACTGTATTGACCACATCTTTTAAGCGTGCTTGGTTATTCTTTACCTGGGACCAAATTGGTTATTAGGTAGTCAAGATTATATGAGTGTACGGAAGCTATTCTATAATAGGATCACTTTTGAAGTAGGATTGTGCTGAAGAAGTGCTAGTGTGGGACAATCTACTTTGACTAGTTTTTTATAGTTTACACACTTTTATATTACCTCACTACTTCTTTGTTGTATTTATGTTGTGCACTTCCCGATGATACGTAACAGGTGTTTACGGTCTTATGAAGATGGATCATAGATATTTGTCGATCATTTTCTGAGGAGGAAGAATAGTATTTCATTGCTGAATATGGATTATTGAAAAGAATAAGACATGTATTTGGATCTTTCCCATGACTCCACAATGTGTATTTTTTATAGAAACCAATAGTTGAAGTGAATTCTCAGAAGAGAAAATGAATTATGAGTATTAATGACTTGAACTATTGATTGGGCCTTGCGAGATATATACCCTTTGTATCTGCCACATTGGCATTCCACCGACAAATGTGTCTTTGTTCTGGCTGTATTTGACGTCTGGAAAGAAGAGGATAAGGCTGGTTAAAAACTTGAAGAATATTTTCTATGTTCGGACGAATCATTTGGTGCATGAAACGATAGTGAGATCCCACGGTATAGAATAGAATGATCGTCATGATCGGATTATGTTTTATCTAGCCTTCGCACTTTATAGTAAGTATGTAAATGCATTCATTTCCTACATCGACCCGATTTATGATACTATCAGTGAAACAAAGAGGATCTAAAGAAAGAGCAGAGGCTAGACTATATTACAGTAACAAGTAAATCAACTGTGTTAAAAACTGAGATATTTTGGGATGCGCCAGTCGCAGGAACACGAGACAACCAAGCATGATCATGATCGATTTTATTCGGCTGGGTATTGAGCATTTGCCTAAGAACTCAGTTCTTTTCGAGCGGATAGTTGTAACTCGGGAAGAATGGAATTCGAAATTTTATCTACATAGTTTCCATCCCAACCTAAAACAACAAGGACTGAGTCAGCCATGAACTCACCAAAATCCTGTATTTTTGGCCATCCCCGACTAGCATCCTGAATTGAATGCCATGCTCCAGGCAAGGCCTTAAGATTCTAAGCACTTGCTCCTCGGAAATCCCACTGACATGTGTCTTTCCCAGAAAAACTTACCTTAGCCCCTATAAACCCTTAACCCTTATGGGCATATTGTGATATCGTATTTAATAAATAATTCTGCAATCAATTACACCGATTAGTTACCGCAAATATATCATACAAGCAGTTCCACTCGCATACTCTAATAAACCAAATAGTGTAATATCTTAAACAATTAATACAAAAATTATGACACCTAACCGATTTATTCAGTTGTTTATAAAAGCTAAAAATTACACCATTTGGCATCATGACAGCAGTTACACTGATTATACTCACCAAATTAAATGAGCAGAGAATCACCTGATGAATTACATCATATAGGGACACTAATGAATCAGTAGCAATGTTGGGATGACATTTGGCATCGAGTGTTCTTCGCTTGTAAGGGGTGAAACTGAAAACAGTTATCTTATTTCAAAAGCAATTGAATTTCAATAGAGTTACTCCAAATTATTACAATAAACTAACAATTAGTATAGCTATTTATTGTACTTTTTTTGGAATTTCAATCTTGCATAATTGCATTCATCACATAATAGTTTTGAGGTTTCTTGACCTCTAATACAAAACATGGATTTTTCAATTTTTAGTTTGGATTTTATCAAGAGAAAAGATTCAGACTAAAAAATCAGTATTGTTGCGATTCTGTGGGAGGAAAGACACATTCCAGACCAGATTACGGCAACAACTTTGTAGAAATTTCAACACTCTGGCGATTTGCTTGAGTTTCTTTCTGCTAAAACCTATATTTCATTATAAGCTGGTGGTACATTGTTGTGCTTCTTGAAAGGATATGTTAGTTGTGGGTTTTTGGGTGGATTTGTGCATTGGTGGTGGAGTTGAGAGTGGTGGTTGTGTGGGTTTTGGGTGGTTCTGGAGTTTTGGTGGTGGTGGGGTTTTTAGGTGGATTCTGTTTCGGTGGTGGTTATTGGATTTTGGGTGGTGGTAGTGAGTGTGATGCCTGATGAAAGTCTGAGAGCGGTGATGGTGAGTGGTGGTCTTTGTTGGTATCAGTTTTGGCCACGATCCTTCTGAGGGCATAGCGCGCCGTGTAGATGCAAAAGAATGATCCGACAACGGTGTCGTGACGCATCTCCAGATGATTAAGTCGACAATGGAGAGGAGGGGAAGAAGAAGGAGGTTGAGATGGTTGGAATTTATACCTTTCTCTGGGATCTTGATTTATAGGGCTCGGTTCCCAAATCTGGTTCTTATTTTGAGGAATAAGATACATTTTTCCTTGTGGATTATCCTTTGGGATATAATTTGTTTTTCACATATCAAGGATAAGTGCATTTTTCACTTTAATGAGATTATCTATTCAAATAAAGTTTGAGGGTAGGAATTGAATAAATATTTACTTGTGTATTTTCCATATGTTTATATCTTGGTGAGATATGGTGAGTGGGGGACTAAGGATCCCAACGAGTTTTAGAGGCGCACTATCTGAGTAGGGATTCCATTGGTTTAATGATAGATGCACTTAACTTGAGCACATATACAAGGCAAGAACTGACAATGGGGCTTTGAAGCATTGTTTGTTGAGCGATGGTGTCGGCTTTAAAAAGGCCATGGTACCCTATTCTTTACTTTTTCTGGTGAAAGGTTATAGTGCTTCTTGATCGGGAAAAATACGATAACACAAACCTTGGTGGAGAATGTTGAAGGGGTGGGAGGGGTAATCGTTACGTGAGCGTGTGTTTGGATATAAAGCACGTGTGAACGCATGTTCTCGACTTGTCGTTGATAGCTTTCGAGATCACTAAGAGGGCTTGATGAAGCTCCTCGTCTATGAAACTCTGAGGAGTTGGGAAACAAACCCCTTCCACACTGGCTTAGTCATACCGTCCGTTGCCTTTCAGGAAGTCGTTGGGGTGGTATTTTGTTGGTATGCGGTCTTTTGAAGTCAATTTCGGGTAGAAACCTTCCCCGAGAGAGTCATTTCGAGAACCTCAATGAGAGATCATTGAAAGGGCCTTAGTTGGCTTAGTCATTTCAGTCAGTCTTGCTGAGGAGCAGGCTTCATGGCTCATACCTTTAAGTGGAGTGAAGAAGTACAGTGAGCCATTGTTGTTTAAACATGCGCTATTAGTCTAAGAGTCTTGATGGACTTTTGAAAGTGCAGAAGGCATAGGCACTAAATCTGGTATTTGGGCATTATCTAATCATGCAGGGCTTGGGAGGATGGACATTTAGCGTCATCAGGACTTAATTAGTTTGATTCGTGTTGCATCTGTGTGGTCAGGATAGGTCATTCTTTGCGCCATCAGGGCTTTATGAATTTGGTTATGTGTTATTTATCTGGGCGGATAGGTCATTTGCTAGCCATCAGACTTTCAAATGGACCAGTTAAGATGTTGTCTATAGGATTGGACATGATCATTTATTATGCCATTGGCTTTTAGGTGGACCCGGTTAGATGTTGTCATATATCGAATGGACGGTCATTTTCTTGTTCCGCCGGGCTTTTAAGTGGACCGGTTAGATATTTGTCTTTGCAGGCCGGACAAGTCTGTTTGCTAGCCATCAGGAGTTTGTGTTTGACCCCAGTTGCTGTGTTTATCTATATTGGGTCGGATATGGTCATTTCACTAATATCAAGGGCTTTTAAGTGGGCCGGTTAGATGTTGTCTTTGAATACGGACCAGTCATTTCTTTAAATCATCGAACTTTAATGTGCTTGATTATATATTATATCTATATTAGGCCGGGCTGGCCTTTACCTATATCCAGTTTTAAACAGACGGTTGATATTGTCTATCTGCTGGTGCAGACAGTCATTTTCTTTATCATACGGGATTTCTAGTGGAATGAGTTAGATGTTGTCTTTCTTAGAAGACCATCCAAGTTTAAATTGGGCCAGGTTAGATGTTATCATATCTCAGGCAGGATGGGTATTCTGCGCCATTCGGGCTTTTGGTATGGACTATTGCAAAGATTATTAGAATGCTGGCTTTGATGATAATACCCTCTTCAAGTTTCTGAAACTTTCTCGATGCGAGTCGCATTTGGTCATTATTTAGTATAGTTAACATGACTTTGCAACTCTTTCATACTTTCTTGCTTGTTCTCTTGCTTTCTCTCATGCCACAGCCAATGGAAGAATTGATCTTAGCGACTAGGTCATTAGGTTGCATGACATTACGATTTGCTACAAACCAGTCGAAGATGCTAGAATGGGGATCGTGAGGCTCCCGGTCTGCTGATGATGATATCTCGCGTCGTTGGCGGCTTTGTTCGATTCACGGCCAGGCGCCAATTTTGTTACCAATTTTTATCTGATCTCGAGGCATGGCGGCGTAATGTGAACTGCAGGCGTCCGGCTTGATGTGTCGGTCGCCTCTCCGATGATTAAGTGGCGGTGAAGAGGAAGAAAGAAGGAGGTTGAATAATTGAAATTGCATACCTTTCTCTATGAGATCTTCCCAATTTATAGGGCTTCCGATTGCGTCTCGTTATTTAGGAATATATCATCTATTTTTCTTTACAATGGGGATTATCCTTTTAAGGGATAAGATTTGTTTTCATATCAAGATTTATCGCTTTTAAAGGATAAATTACATTTTCCTTAATGGATTATCCTTCAAATAAAGTTTGAAATTAGGAAATTAGGGATAAATATTTACTTTGTATTTTCCATAACAAATTTGTTCCCATATGTGGTGAGATGGTGGTGGGGGACTCGGGATCCCAGAGACGGGTTTAAGATTATGCCGTGCAGTGGGTTCCGTGTGGTTTTTAATCTGATAGGCGCCTTGGGCGCTTCATGGCAGACAAGCGGTGGAGCTGCGCGGGCTCGGGCCTATTGAATAGTAGTGCAGGCCTAAAAGGCCATGGTACCTGTAACACCTACTCATTGAAGAGACGACATTGACCGACGAGGTGGAAGAGAGCGGAGTGGAATTTGGTTGTAAGGTAGGAGTTAGGGCTTAGGAGAGGGAGTTATATCGGTTTAGTTTTGCATTCATTTGCTAGAGACACAATGAGGCTTTAGTATTGATAGAGAGGATACATACAAGACTTTAAAGAAAAGTTTATGACTAAATTAAGTATTCAAAGTTTTTCATATGCTTGCTTTATTAGTAGTATAGATTATCCATTACCACAAAAAAGGCAGTTTCATGACACAATAAATGTGAAATAGTAGCACTAACTAATGGGACAGGTGCCACGTTAAATACAGTAAAAATATTATGAAACACGGTGCGACATTATATCATAGTCTCTGAGAGATAGTTTATGGGTTATATATGAAGCGAATTAAGCAAAAGGAATGCCACTAGTCTTTGAAACTTCACTAGAGGCTCTCTACACGGCGCGTAGATAGACGATAAAGCCTTCAACTAGTTCTTTTCCTTCAGATCTGCGCAAGAAAAGATAGTTATGATACACGGCTCATTAAGGATGACAAGTCTCTACTAATAAGAGATTAGGTTGTTTGTATTTGGGTTAATAGTACTTTTAATCCTTCTAAAAAGTGTCATTCTTTTAGATGAACTCACATGCCCAACACGTGATCATTACGTCAAAAACATGGCTCGTCATTTGAGGATTAAAATGATACCCAATTGAATACTAGAGACCATTGATAAAATTAATACATTGAATACTAAATTGACAAAAATACAAATATTTAGAATAATATTAGTAACCTTTGTATTTCATGTTAATCTCATGATAGGTAAAAAGTGAATTTTTATACCACAAATAGAAACTATTAGATTAAAAAGATAAAATACCATTTTTTCTTTTCATTTTCCTCAGTCATTTAATAGACGCGACTCTTTCTTTGTTGAAGCTAACAACGCCTGATCTTTGACTAATGCAACCTGTAGTTTAATGAGTATGGACCCCAAACAAACTCCCTCCAACTTTTGCGATTGTTTGGATACATTTAACAACAAAACATCAAAAGACATATTTCCCATTATTTTACTTTTTATGCAAAAAGCCTGCGGTTCCTCTCGCTTTGTTTAGTCCAAAGGTTTTAGGATCTTGATTGCGAGCGGTGTCGTTTGTGTTATTAGGTATCGTTAGTGTTGTCGGAGTAGGTCATTTTTTGGGAATTGGGTATTTTAATGATAAGGTTTTAATTTACAATCTGTGCAATTTATAAAAAAAAATAAAATAATATTATTATATCTATTACATCATAATTGATATATAGAAATTCATTAGTCTGAAAAAATTAAAATCAATGTTATTTTCTCTATATGTAATGATCAGGTTATCAATCATTCATTGATATCCATTTTACATTATACTTTTGAATTACCACTATATTCATTTTTAATTTACTTAACAACATGTAAGTTGAGAAAAAAATAAAAAATAAAAAATAATTTTATTATATCATTACATCATATGATATATAAAAAATTCATTCAACAAAATAAAATCAATGATATATATATTTTTATATCTAATCAGAGTGATGAGTGATCGAAGGAGGAAGAAGAAAAGAGAAGAGCTGAGATGAAAAAAAACTAAACCCTAACCTCCAGCACACTGCTTGTGTTTGGATTTAAGGGAAAAACTCAAACACCTTATGTAAAGGTGATTTGTAGATCATTTTTTGGTTGAGTTTTGAAGTGTATTATTGATTGGTATTGGTTTGATTAGTTTTAGGAATGTTTGTAAAGGAAATCATTGAGTTTTCAAAATGTTGTCAAATTTTGTCAAAACCCTTTGTTCTTGTTTGGCTATAGATTGAGATTATAATCATCCAAATGAAGTGATTCAAATAGAGTAAAAAGAACCATAAGAGATGAGCTACAAATGTATAGAAGGGACCATGAGCAAATTGCACTAAGACTCCAGAATATGGGGCTTAAAAGTGAGTTTGGGTAGCTCACGGGTATGCTTTGTTTTGGGTGTAGTTTGTGGAATTGTTTTAGTATAAGTGGGTTTGTTCATGATTGAATTATTCCAAAATTCTAAGCAAACTAGACTTCTAGGTGAATAATTGAAATTGTAGCCACTATAATTAATACTTGATACTTGATATATTTTTATTTTCTCAACTTACATGTTGTTCTTAAATAAATAAAAAATGAATATCGTAATTCAGTGCCTTAATAAAGTAGTTATCAATGAATAGTGATAACTTGATTACATATAGAGAAAAATATATCATTGATTTTAATTTTTTTGTGTTCAATGAATTTTTATATATCAATTATGATATAATAGATATAATATTATTTATTTTATAGATTGAAGACAAAGGGTGAAACCTTGTCATTAAAATACCCCACTCTACGAATATAGGCGGCATGGGAGGCTAGTACGCTATAACTGTAAAGCCCCGCATCGTTCACAATTCCAAAGACCCCAAAACCGATGACCAACGAGAAAGAAAATCGTAGATTTTTTGCATAAGAAGTAAAAATAATGAAGAGAAATAATAATTTTGGCGTTTTGCAATGTTTAAAGCGGGACCCGGGCTGACCGGTGACGATGGGCGATTAAAATGCGACCCACAAAACCGGTCCGGTTCAATGCAAGCTGTTTTTAATCCCGAACAGAGTCTTCCGTGAAACCGTGGTCGAATCGAGTGAAACGTCGAGCCGATGTAGTCGAGCCGGTGAGTCGACACGGTGGTGACGATGTCGAAGCAGAAGCGGAGTTTTCATAGGTAGTTTTTGTTTTCGAAGTTAAAGCGATGTCATTTGATGCTTTACATTATGACTTGATGTGCGTTTTACTTAGAATTATAAAGCTTATAGGGTTAGAAGGCTTGTAACTAAAAAAAATTCAATTAAATACAAAAAAACCACTCTACCACTTTGCTGTCATTATGATTATTTTAGATATTAATAAAATTATTTATTTATATAAATAGTTTATTCCATTTTAATATGTTTCATATTTAAACATTATACATATTTTTAAAATAAATTTTAAAATACTTTATTTATATAAAATAATAAATAATATATTAAATATTATTAATTATATATTTAAATATAAATAATATATTTATTACGTCATCGGTTCTTAGGTTCGACCAGAGTCGATCGATTGAAGCCGTGAACGATCGGTTCCGACCACCCGATCAGATTTTTAAACATTGCGTTCTTTATTAATGATTCACGAGACATTACAAGAGTTAGAGGAGAGTGCATTGGAGGTCCGCGCCAGCAGTGCGGGTTGCATTAACGCAGCACCGTGTCTTTGATACTTGACGACGGAGGAGTAGTGCTCTTATTTTCACCTCCCGATTTAAGTAGAAGGGTGCAAATTGTATTTATTGCTCCTACGAAGACTCTATACACATTAAGAATTTATAGTTGCCTTTACAATACCCAGCTGCTCTTATCCCTCCGAGGCAAAATGATGTTTGATGCAGTGAAGTTAAACATGATTAATTTTGTATCTTTCGGATTAGGACTAATACGAGTCGGACTAGGGTGGGACAGAATTTAATGCATCTTGTGTTGTCCTGATCCTACCAGACAAAATTATGGACTTTTTATCCTACGTTTAGCATTTTTATCTGGGGACTAAGGTGGTGTTGTTTTTACTTGTCTTTGAATAGAATTTTTAGCTGTCTTGAATAATTGTAATAGCATTGAGTATTAAGTTGTTTGTTTTAACATTAGGTGAGTGGTAAGGATGGCAGCAGAGCAGTTATTTTGGATTCGATCCGACCTCATTCTTAATGCTTATGGGTTTAATTTAATTTTTAATCGGGTTTTAATAGGTTTGAGTTTATTTTCTCAAATCAGATGCGGGTTGGGCGTGTTACTCTTGTAAAACCCGAAAAAATTAGAAATTTACTAAAAATAACCCAAAATGTTAATAAAATAATAAATTGCCATAGGGTTTAGAAAGCCTAGAAAATTCCTCTGGTCTGGATGATGAAGCAATTGCTGGCAGATTAAATTCGTGCACCGCGAAATCTAGTGACCGGAAAAGTTTAGGTCGAATTATGGGGCAAAGCGGAAATTTTTCAGATTCTGGAGTGATAAGTTGTGTTTGACTCAGAGGACTGAGATTTTACGAAAATTTGAAAGTTAGGAAATGGTTTTGAGGTAGAAGCGGGCGATAGTAATATGAATCATGTAGCCTCAAAATAATAATATCAGCCCTACCAGATTATATTTTAAAAATAATTTATTTTTTATTTTATTTTTATATTTTAATACTCCCATAATAATTATTATGTGTTTTTAATAAATAATTTATAAAAATTCATAATATATTTTTTGGGATATGCATATATTCTAATTTATATATTTAAATTTATATTTTTACTAATATATTATATCATATATAATATATTAAGCTTCTATTTTTATTTCATATATTTATTATTAGTTATTTGATAATATATTGATGTATAGAATTTTTTTGTTTAAATTTTGAATTACATTAATTATTTTGTAAAAAACTATAAATATTTTGTCTGATTTAGTCTGTGAAGACCTTTGATTTGGGGTTAAAACAAGACAAAATAACTCACCTTCTCATTTTAATCCCAGTTTAATCAGTCCAGTATCTACCATATTTGCATACTAATTTGTCAGGGTGGTCTAATCACCCTCTGTCTCGCTTACAGAACATGTGCAAAGGAACTCCATGATTGTGGGTTATTGCGTATTTTATTATTTTTCTCTCAAAACTTGAAAGTTCTTAAAATTTTATATAGAACTGTGTGAAATGATTAGTTCATGAGAACCTCTTATTTCTCTTTTCTAATTACAAATACATGAAAACTCTCAAACAAGCTTTCTTTGTTTCTTTTTATGAAACTTTTTCTATTGTTTTTTACAAAAATCATACCTCAAAAAAATTTATTTTAAATTCAGTGATTTTAGATGATTAGAAAATTATTCAGCTGTCAAGTCAATTTCTCTATCACAATGAAATAAGCATCTATTTATTATTAATTAATACACAATATCTTATTATTTTAGTGAGAATTTATTCTTAATCGCATTAACACGATAACAATGAATTCTTTTGAATAGCGATTTCTATAATTCAGTTTCTTATTGGACCTTAGGAGTACAAAATTTACTTAAAATCTTATTTAAGTTACAAAATTAGAATAGATTTTCAAATCTCACCTGTTAGTATTAGAAAATTAAGATTTATTGTTGAAAGTAAAAATAGATGATACATAATTGCACAAACTAGGTTTCATTTTATTGCATAATATTAGCTTTGCATTCTTCATCATCTAAATTACATCATTTTCCATTTTTCTTCGATTTTTGTTGGTGCGAGTGCATCATCTTCTAGAATTGTGGATTGATTATTAACATGAAACTTTCCGACCAAAAAACTTGTAATAATTTTTTAATATTTTTAAAATTTTCATATTCATTGAGATTGATGGTATAAATCTTTGGCCCCTCTGTATCATAATTCACAACTCCGCCACTCCAACACAACAAAGAAGAAACAAGGCAAAGAAGTTTTACGGCGTTTGCTTGGACCATTAGGTGTGAATGACCCATGGCGTGACTGCACATTAACACGGATGTTGTCTTTAGCCACTCACATGCAAGGATTCTTCATTGCTTGATTAATTGCACCTAATTCAAAAATGAAGGGAAGCATAGAACTAACCATTAGGCCGTAGTTCCTTGATATACTGTTGCAAAGTCATTTCGTCAAATCTGCTGCATCAATTACCTTTAGTTGCGAATACAGGGAATGCATAAAGAGGTTCTGCTATAAGCCATACAGAAAGATATAAAAAGACAACGTTTCCATTTCATGATGCCTTTAAGAAAGAATTTATGCAATTGAGACAAGTAAACAAGCCTCAAAATTGGTACTCATTAGCATCGAAATGAAAATCTTCGCTGTGAATTCTGTAGCTTCTTTCAGTATACATATACCAGCGTTGTGTTCACCTTCACGAAAACATTTTTATTAATTTAAGCAGCAAAGCAAAAACAAATTGGAATTAAGAATAAAATCAAACCTTGCCAATTTTTTTTTAGAAAGTGGGGTCTCAAATGTACAGTTTTGAAGCAGTTGGTCATACCCCAGCCAGGATATTGATCTCTTCCCATTGAAATAACTTGCAACAGTCTCCATTAACTTCTCACGCTGGGGTGTGACGATCGTCTGCACGAATCACTGCTACTTGAAATCCCATCTCTTCCATTTCCTCCCAAACACTAAGTCAAGCTGTCTTGTTTAAGTGAACATGTATAGACCACTGCTCCAAAGCGAGCAAGTTCTTCAACTATAGCATGCTAATAGGATTTTAACACTCATCAAACGAAGTTGAAATGGGAAAATTTACAAACGGTTAATACCACATAATCACAAGAATAAATCGAGAATGAACATACGTACCCAATGCCTACGTCTGCCAGTGTGAGCGCAGTCATACCATGAGAGACCACTAATTCCCATCTCAACTCCAGTCTGTTGTGCCATATTGATTGATGTTTGACAGCTGCGGCTAATGAGTTGGCGTAAAATCCCGACTGGCGCTCTTAAGTAGTTTCGACCCAGCAATAATTTACATCCATTTATAATAAGGTATTTGTCCGCATTAAGATCACATTCCCATTTCATTTCGCTGATTTTCAACAACTATTTTTCATTTCATCTGCATTTGAATTTCATTTCTAATTTCACCTACGTTTGCATCTAATTTCAACTACCCACTAGGACTTTCATAATTGACATCAAACCAATATTGATGTCTATTTTTTTTTTTCAACGGTGAAAGGTGTCACGAATTATTTACGCATATTTGACTAATTTTATCCTTCCGGTCTTATCAAGAACAAATCATTCATGTCATGACTGGAGTCATGTTTGATAAACTATTGAAAATGTTCAAACCAATAAAAATGAAAATTTTCAATGGTTTAAATTTTTCAATATGTTGATAACAGATGTTAGAAAACTCTCTTAATTGAAAATTTTAAATGAAAAACTATTGAGAATTATAAGTGCATTAAAGACCTACTTAATGTGGAATATGGGAATACGGTCCAACAAAAAAATTTTAAATGAAAATAAATTTGACCAAAAACCCTTAAATAATATAATGTTGTAAATATCTCTTGGATTAGTTTGGATAGTTTAAAAGTTTAAATTCTATTGGTTATTTCTCTATTCTCTTATGTCTTTTGGATGTGTGATTTGTTATGGATATGTTTGTAGTGATATTGTGCACAATAATTAACTTAATTGTAGTGAAAAAATAAAATATTTATTAGAAACTCTATTTATTTTGGATAATATGTAATTTAATGATAATAAAAAAGGGTAAATATGTAAAATAAATCATTTCCAGTATTCAGCATTCACGGTTATCAAACAATATATTTATCTTGGTGTTCAATTATGTTAACATCAAGCAGTTTTTCCTGATGCAGATTAATGCATATGAAATTCGGCGCTAATTTTGACACTTATTTTCAGCATTTAATTTTCATTTTATCAAATAGGGCCTAAGAATTTATGAAAGATAAATCTCTCATAGAAGTCTTAATGTTATGAAAACAAATGAGCCAGAAGCTTTACCAATGTTGATGCTTTTTGTCTCCTCTTAAGAATGTCTCTGTGCACCTTCATATGTGCTAAACTGCTTCATTCATAGTATTTTACAATCTTTTAAAAATATCTATTAAGTTTTATATTATATGTTTTGTTTAGGTAGAGAAAGCAATTTTTATATAAATAATATCGTCCCAAAAAAAATATTTTCTTTTCATCATATTATGTAAACAAAACAATAATGATCAAGTAAAAAATGAATAATTGTACAAAAGATTCATATGTTGAGATGAAAGAAGAAAATAATATGTATGAGCAAAAGAACCAGACAAGAAGAAAGTGAAATATAAAAAAATGATTTTGTTAAATTTGTTTAAACCATTTATATTGAATTTGTCCAATAATTTTGTATTGTCCATTAAATTGGAGACATGCCTGATTATTGAGGCCATACCACACCTTTGATACCTTTAATTACGATTTATCCGTTTATACATACTGGCTCAATCAATCTTCTACCAACCCGCGTCTTTGTTGTGGCGCAAAAAATCGTCACATGATTTGGGACTTTGTAAGATTTAGGAGAAATTATGTTGAATCCCTGAGTTTATCATATTAGTTCAGATCTCCAGGATTTATACGCTTAACATTTAGGTTGCGTTTGTTTTTTTTACTTAATACTGGATATAAATTTTTTTGAACTTAATGCTGAATAATTTTAATAACATTAAAATTGTCTAAATTGTTTGTTTTTAACATTATGTTGATGAATAAGGATGACAGACGGATTATTTCGGGTTCTCTTGGTAAGTTCTTTTAATGGGACGGGTTGTTGGTTTTAATTATAATTGGATTTTTAACCAGAAGTTTGGTTTTATTTTCTCAAATCCGAAAGCAGGTTGGGACAGATTGAGGTATTTATTACTCCTTGCTTCATATCGTCAAATTATATTTTAAAAATATTGTTTTTATTATTTATTTTATACTTTAATATAATTAATAATTATTATTATTAAATTCTTTTTAATAAATAGTATAAAAATTTATAATATTTTTATTTTTATGGAAATATATTACTTTTAATATAATAAAAAAAAAAGTAAATGTAAAAAATAAAAAAATAAAGCAAGAGTAAATGTAAATGGAGCAGTTTGAAAATTTTCTCATCCCGTCCGTCTATTTAATTTTTAAATGAGATAGGATTGAGAATTGAAAAAGTAAATATGTAAGTCGAGAAATAGGCGCAATCTCAAAACCACTCACCTTATTTAATAAATATCACCAAGTGATAGTGTTGCTGCTTTTTTTTCTTTATTATTGTAATGATGGATTTTCTTATTTTGGTGGAAAATGAAACTTACGAATAGAAAAAAGCCAAATATTTCTTTTCTATTAGAACTTTTAAAAAATTTAAGTAATAAGTGTTGAAATTTGAAAAACAAACGGCAATGTTGAAGCTATTCAACTTTCAGTATTAAGTCAAAAAATAAACGCCACCTTAGACCCCTACTGTAAATATATTAGTTAATAAATTACACTTAGAATCCCCAAAGCTTGTAGGTATATAATACTTTGACCGCACAAGTTTAAAATATTATGCTTGAGCCAAAATTATTTCAATCAAGATAGAATATCAAATGTTTTAAATTTACCCAAAATTCATGTTATATTGTATAATTTATTAAATACAATTTTAAAAAATAAAATTTATTTTTCTTAGAAAATTATATTATTATACAATTATACTATCTATTAAAATAAAATAAAAATCAAATAAGGGTCTAAGTAATTCATAATATAACATAAATTTTACGTCTAAATTCATATTATATTGTAATAATTTAATAAAAATAAATCAAAAAAAAATCTTGAATTATTATATATTATTCTATATTAAAATAAAACTAAAAATTAATAATGAATTCAGCGGCCTTAATGGATACAATATTTTTAGCTTTAATTGTGTATTTTGGTATTTTAATTTGTGTCGTTTAAATGACCATTAATTTAATATGAACAACAATATATTATATACTAGTACTATTTTTTAAGAAAAATTAAATTTTTATTTTGATTTTATTTCAATAAAAAAACTCACAATAAATCATGAATTTTAATTATAAAATTTAAAATACTTGATATTGCTATCTTTGATTAAATATTTTTGGTTTTAAGTATAATATTTTAAATTTATAGATCTAAGTAATATAACATTTACAAATTTCAGAATTAGAATTAATGATTATATTTAAAGCAGAGGTTTAGGTGTTCGTGTGTATAAATTTCAGGATGCGTGTATATTTCAAATGTGAAGTGCAGTAGTTAAAGCGACCGATCTGCGTAAGATTTAGATGTAATTCTCACTAACATTTAAACGTACAATATGCGATGATTCGCCCCACCGTAATTATGTTTAGTTTGGTCACTTAATTCGCATTGTGATGACAATGACAATGCAAAATTATTGGATAAATATAGGGGAATCGAGATTTGAGCATTTTTAAGCATATGAAGATTCCTATTTCATTTGTCAACAGTTTGGTCTCATGATCCACATTACTCAGGGTGAGCTGGATCTGATGTGAAGGTGAATTAACTTTCTTTGGCTTTGTTCTAATTTTATTGCTAGGGAGCAGAGTTTTAACTTTTAATTGTCACAACTTATGCCATGCGTCACCCATGTGAGTGTGGGACCAAACCAGCCATCATTATGGTGTTTCTAGAGCATGTGATTTATTGGATATATTTTGTGAAAAGGCAATCTTCATTTGTCAAACATAATAATAATAATAATCATGCCTTGTGGCATTTGTGAATCATTTGATAGATGTCAGTGTCACTAGCTGCTGAATTAGTGGGTGATTTTGAAACATAAAAGTGAGTAAAAATTTAGTCTTCTTAGTAACTAAGCGTAACCACAGAGAGGTGTCCCGATAATAGTTCAGCGATGAAGTCGTTTATCATTCAGATAAGAATAATTTTGAATTTTGATGAAATTATAATTTATCATTTTTCGAAAAATTAAAATTTTCTGGGAGTTTCACATAGATTAGGTGGGACCTGACCAATCTTCCTCCATCATAATTTTTGAAATATCTTTATATACCCGATAGAGCTTTTCTGATAAGGGCACACGATTGTTGATTCACAAATGGCATGTATGTGCAATGTTGTCAAAATCGGATGGAGTCATCCAAACTAATTGAGAATTATGTTGATGGTTCCCTTTAGTTGACAGTGGGTCTTGTTGGATGACCATCTAATAAAAAAATAAAAAAATTTATAAAATATAATAATTTAGCTAAAGATATAAAATATGTTTCTAATACCATATAATTTATCATAAATTAATTAAATTAGTATAAAAAATACCCTTTGTTAAAAATAGCTTACTATTAAAATTTTGTGTTTAATTTTAACATTGTGGTCGCAAAGAATACTAAAATAATGTTATATAAATTCGATCAATGAGGTTGTGGTATTGGAGCGGCCTGCGTAAGGTGGTGTGGGTAAAGCGATGCTAACAAGTATTTATTTTGTAAACAATAGCGGAGCTATGAAGATCTAGAAACCGTGTGATGGCGAGGTGTGTATGCTCTTGTCCTTGGAATTTATTTCCCCGGGATCCCAGCAGTCTTTCAAAACCGAGGAGGTCTGGATCGAAGCAGTGAGAGAAAAACTTGAGATTGAAAGTTGCTAGAAGAAATGAGGTTGAAAAGTATATCTCAAACTTAGGAACCATTTTGAATTTATGAAACAGCAAAAATTATAATTAGTTGGCCATTAAAGCATTTATTTTAAAAATTACAAATTGAAATGCAAACTTAATTATAAAGTAAAGCAAATGTTATGGATAAATGCAAACTTAATTGCAAGGTTGGCGAAACGTTACGGAATTAAAAACAAACCAAACGTTAATTAAAGCAAACTTAATGGTTATAATTTAGTTGAATAAACCAGATTGTTTTTTATTTAGGTAAGCAAAACCAAAATTAATTGAACAAAACCAAATGTCTACAGGTCTATTCATGCGCAAGGAGAGGGCAAATCCACACCGATTATTTGAAATGTTCGGTCATTCGCGTGCGCGCCAGAATATACACTTTCTCAATCATATACTCGCCACTTTAAATAAGGTTCTGTATATATAAACTGAAATAAAAAACTATATCTTTCATTCATGTGGGACACAACTTTTTGTTTTGTTTTTATTGAAACACCATTATTTACAACAATCCCCACATTTCGAGGAAGAAGAAAAACTTTGTATTTAAAACATATTGTTTGGAATATGGAAGAAGGTGTTAATGCCTTAAGTTTGGTGTTCGTGGACATGAGACCAGAGCATGGATGAATAAGGTTTAACTTACGAGGCACAGGTGAAACATAGCTTCTGTGGACGGTGCTCTTAATCCATGAAATTAGAGACCATCAGTGGCACCACACATCACGGTCTTGTTGTTCAGCGCCGTTTGTGTGATTAGGCCATGCGTGCGGTTAATTCATAAGTGCTCAGAATCACTTGCCATACCCGCGATCATGGGCGACCTCACATATATAGGTGATTTCATCAAATACATCTTGCACATTTATATAACACCACCGCAAGAAGGAGATATGAAATCATTAGAATATTAATCCAGCCTCTGGAAATTATACTGACTCAGCACCATAATCACACACCATAGGAAGGGACCATTTGTTGGTACCTTGAGTTAACAAGTGACTTGTTGTACATATGAACCTTCTTCATGGATCTCAATCACAAGGTTGGGTTTCCATCCCACATTAATCTCATATTGACAAGTCAGTGTCAGCTCAGTGTTTCTATTCGAGGCTTAGTCGAAGGATCGATAGGTCATGACTTTACATAATAATGGAAATGATTCATCTTTCAACAGCTGTTTCACTACCTCATGTCTTATCTCTGAATATATACATTTTTCCCATTAACAGCTTCTGTTCTTTTACAAATGATATTATCTTTAACCGTAATCCTGATATAGACAGAGTGTTGTTTATATTCAGAATTCTGATAGGAGTTTCTTTAACCCTTTCGACTTCTTTATGATTCGAGGCTATAAGCTGCAGTTCATGGTGAACGTGGGAGTTCAGTTTGAAGATGATTTCAAGCTACCTTCCACCTCCCGAAAGTAAAGGGACATAGCAGTAGTTTTGTCTCATCTGAATCATTGATCCGGGTTAGCATCATTTGTATCCTTCAACATGATGAAATCATATATAGGATACCATAGTTCGTGGTACCCCTTAAGTATTTCATTAGTCTAGCTAATGCTCAATGATCATTATTGGGATTATGTGTATATCTACTTAATCTACACACTTGCATATGCTATGTTAGGTCTAGAAAAGTTCATTAAATGCATGGAGACTCCCGATAATCTAATGCATACTCAAACCGACACAGGATCACCTCTGTTTTCATTAAATGAGTGTTTTGTATCTTAAAGTACTCACAGTTTAGCATCAAAATGACCGAACCTTTTAGTCTTTCTCAACATAATGTTCTTGTGATAGCATTATACTATCACCATCCTTATGATTTTCACACAATGACATGGCTTCACCCATATCTTTCATGTCAAAACATGAAGCTAGAAATCTCTTCAGTATAGTATGCCATACTTAGGCTAGTGCAAAATCAACATATCATCTACATACAATGCAATGATTACACATTCTTTTCTGTACACTTTGTATATATACACATTCCTCCATTCCTTGGGATAAACCGTTTCAACAAAGCATTATCAAATTTCTCATGTCACTGTTTAGGTTCTTGTTTTAAACCATATAGAGACTTGTTTAATTTGCAAACATGTTCTTTCAGTGTATCGGCCTTGAGGTTGTAACATGCTAAATTTCTTCATCGAAGTCCCCATTTAAAAGGTGATTTTAACATCAATTTGATGGATAAAAGTATGAATAGAAAGCGAAAGCAATCAAAATATGAATGGGAGAAATCCACAGTAACGGACGGAATTTATCAAAATAGTAAACATTTTGTTTTTGTGAAAAACCCTTGGCTACTAACCTAGCTTTGTATTTTTCAATGGAACCATCTACAGCGAATATTTTCTTTAAATCATGTATTGATAGGTTTTGCTCCACGAGAAGGTAAATCGACTAACTCCGTATTTGATTCTTTGAAATAGAGGCAAACTTCGGTTTTAATAGCTTCTTTCCAAAGTAAGGCATGAGAGGGAAGAAATCAAACTAAAATAAGAGCAAGGTTCATTTTCAATTAAGTAAGTATAAAATCCATCTCCAAAAGAAACTTCTTTTCTTTATATCTTACTCATTTCAACTCATCGCAGGAAACTCATCATCCCACAATAATGGGCACATGCTGCTCATCATATGGGTTTTTATGTCATCCATAATTGTGGGTGTATGAGAAAATTTTCTAGAAAGTGGAAGCGATGTTGAAAATTTAGCATTTTGTCATAATAATAGTGTTGCTTTAGAACATAACTTTCAAAACTAGAAATCTGGCCTTGCTTGTGTCGCATACCCTATTAACATGCAATCGAAGTCTTTGATCCTATTTTCTCTTTTGGGATCAGGTAACATAACCTGGCAGGAACACACACACTTTCAAATATTTAGAGTTGGAGTTTATGATAACTCCATAATTCATAGGAATTAATTTTACCGATTTTCTTGTATGAAATTCTATTTTGTAGATGACATCTGTGAAAGTATGGCTTCATCCGCAGTTGTTAAGTCTGGAAGCGCACTATGAAGTAGAGATCATCATCTCTTTAAGAGTCACCATTTTTCTTTCAGCAAACTCCATTTGTCGGAGTGAATAAGGAGAATCACTTCATGAATTATTCCTTCATTTCACAATAATCATTTAAAGGGATGTTACTTACCTCTATCGAGGATCTAATCCTTTTGATTTTTCTATCAAGTTGATTTTTCTATACTTAAACTATAGCTTAGAACATGTCGAAATGCTTCATCCCTTACTCTAAGTAAGTAAATTCTAGCAAACCTAGAATAATCATCCAATAAAGGTTACATAGAATTTCTTACCTCCCTAGTAATGGTTTGTTTTAAATCTCCTAGATCAAGGAATGAATAAGTTCTAATAACTTTTTGTTTCTCTAGTCAGCGAGCTACATGTCTTTTTAGTTAGCTTGAGAGTGGCACATGTTGGCGCCCCCTTAGCTTTGAATAATCCAACATTGATTAGGCCTGCAAGTTTGCATTTGCTAGTATATCCACTCTCACATGTCCTAATCTAGCATGCCATATATCATACGAATCAACCAAGTAAGCGAAGAAGAAACGATTCTCACTCATAACACAAAGATACTAAGCATAAAAGAGCCCTGATTACAAACCCTTTTCCCTCTGAATGTTATCTTTTGTCGTATAATCTTTTAGATTCAAATGACACTTTAACCCCACCTTTCCCAGTAGAGCCGCGTGAAACAAATTTGCTCTTATATTATTGAGTTTCTCACATTTATTATTTAAAGGCCGAGTCTTTCCCAGAGAAGTGAGCTTGACTGGCTTGCCTTTTCCGGGACTTGAGTAGTGTGAGAGTCACCCAGGTGACAAACCATTTCATGTAAATACTCAGGATTAATAGAGGTAAAGCATCTTTGTTTACACAAATATGCCCTTATTGCATGATCTACCCCGATTCTTGAGGTGATCACCATATTAACTTGCCAAGAGATAACGGCCGGCTAATATGTCATCTCAGCCGACAGTTGGCTTTAGGAGGGATTTCCTTTGTTTCGATTTTACTCTTTTCTTTCCTTTGTGGTGCATGATGGCACAGTTTGCCTGGAAACAAAACAAGTGCCCTCTCTTTTTGAGAAAGCATGAGGGGTTAGAAATTTTGAGTTTTTGTTCCTGAGTTTTGAATTTTATTTTTGTCTTTGTGTATCGAGGTTTTTGGACCAGGTTGCCTTAGTTTGACATCTGTAGCGTGTGGAGTGCGATCGATGTCGGGGTGTGATAAAAGCGGAAGCTACTTGGTAGTATTAACCATGTGAGGAAGGCTGCTAAGACATTGTTTCCATGATCAAAGTGGAAGCGAAATAAATTCACTAAGATTATTATAGAATTCCAATCCAGCGGGTTGTGGTGGGCCGTGACAGCGTAAGTGGTGTGGGTACTTGGCCCGGCAATGAGTGGTGTGGAGTATGACGGTGTAACAAATGTGTACTGTAAACAATATAAGCGGAGATGTAGAGATCTAAGAAACGTGTCGTGTTGAGGTGTTGTATAACTTGTCCTTTGGAATTTGTTCCCAGATCCATGAGTCCTTGAAATTAGAAGTGCAGGATCAGGAACATGAGTGAGAAGAAAAACGAGGATTCAAGGTTGGCCCAGAAGAAATGAGGTTGAAAAGTATGTCTCAAACTTAGAACCCCGTTTTAATTTATGAGCGAGTATGGTCAAATTTGGCCATTAGAGCATTTATTTTAAAACGTTACGAATTAAATACAAACTTAATTGCTTAGGGAATTGAAAGCGAATGTTATGAATTAGAAATACAAACTTAATTGCAAGAGTTAAAAGTAAAGCGTTACGAATTAAAAGCAAAAATGAAGCGTTGCAATTAAAAGCAAACTTAATGTTAAATTTGAATTCAAAATAAACCGTTATTTATTTAGGTAAGCAAAACCAAAATTAATTGGAATAAACTTAATCTATCAAGAGATCTATTCATCTTTGTAAGGAGGGGCAAATCCGCAGTTTACTTGAAATGAACTAAATATTCCGCGTCAGTGAGGAGCCATTCAGCACTATCAAATCAATGTATAAATATAAATGGGTTTTGTCATATGCAAACTCGAATAAAAACCTTGTCTTTGTTCCTTATGGGACACCAACACTTTATTTTAACATTTGAAAAAACCAAGGCTGAACTTTATTAATAATGCTTCTGTAACAATAGTCAAAGTTTACAACTAGTTGAGGTTGCAAGTGCGTCCGCTCGTTTGAGGGAGAAAAAAAAGAAGAACAGAAGAGGTTTCCAGATTGATGAAGCCATGAGAGCAAAAAAGAACGGAAGAAGTTTGAAAGATGAAGCTGTGAAGCTTTGTGAGCGACTGCCCGGAAGTGCTGACCTGAGCTTGAGCAAGAGAGATCGTGAAGGTGGAGAAGAAGAAGTTTAGGGATCATTTGATGCTGTGTGAGTGAGATGGTGGGATAGAAGAAGAGAGTTTAGGGGTGGGTGAGACGGGACAAATCAAGACCGGATGCCATCCATCACAATTACACATTTCTCCTATTTGTAAGTTCCCATAAACAAAATAATCTAACTAGGAAGGCTTCCGTAAAGAGATAATACTCATTTGTCATATAATAATAATAATAATCAGGCTTGCGATATCACCAGCTTATTGCACAGACTAGTTTCTGGTTCATATTTCCCCTTTTACTAGCAGTTTGCTTGCACAACTATTTGTCACCATCAATCAAGGCGATATTTGTATAATGAAATACATAGTATAATGATTATTTGGTAGTTGAAACTAGAAATGCCGTGTGAGTGAAATTATGGCGAAGTAAAGAGTTCATTTGATCATTATCTAAATTAATTTACCAGGCGTTGGTAGTTTGTCTATTAATATATGATGTTGAATGCGTGACTAATTTGGAATCAAATTTGGGGCTGAATGACAAGTTGATATTAATTTGGTACTCAAAAATTAAGTTAAATGAATTTTAATATTAATTTGATATTGAATTACGACAAGTTATGGAATATAAATTGGACAAATTAAATGTCAATCTTTTGGTAAATATATAGTAATTACAAGATTTAAAGACAATCTTTGTGTTGAATATTATTTGGTGTTTGGATATTTATTTGGTGTGATTAAGCAAACATGTTGACCTTAAATTATAATTTTTGTATTATATAACTTAAATTTATGTTTTGGCCCATAAAATTTAAATACAGATTTTTCTATAGCATGTCTTCGTCTTACTATCCGTTTGATACCTAAATTTCTTTGGTCAAGATTCTTTATATTGAATGGAAGCCAATTGTTCAAAATTTGACTACGAAGACCATAGATCAACGTAAATAAACGATCCCCAGTAGTGGAAACTGTGAGAAAATCTAGTTACTTTGTTATATAGATGTTAATATTTTCAATTATTTTATGTAAGACAGAGGATTGCTTCATTTATTGGTAGAGAGGGTATCAGGTTTTCCCCAGTCACTCAAAATAGAGATCTATTTGTAGTGGTTATGAATTTTCCTCTTGGATTCTTTGAATCTGTATGATTACTTGCATATTAGTCTTTCCTCATAATATGGATCATTTCAAGCACAACCACATTCAGTTTCAGTTAAAAGTATTGAATGTCTTGTTGTCATTGATTCATAGAACTGATCATTTCTAATTGAACTTTGATTGAATCATTAGTTTTTATTTTGACTCAACCTTTTTAAAACAGTTGTTCATTCATCTCAACAATGTGGTTTAAGAAGATCATTTAATCTTTGGTTTCAATGTCTAACATGTTTTTTATTAAGATTGTTTATATATTAAGGCACATATATATATATATATATATTGATACAATTATTTTTATTTGTTATTATAATTTTCCACTTACTTTTTATATTCATCCCAAAAATAAATGAAGAGCTAACATATAAATTTCAAAATAGATAATTGATCATATTTTTAAAAAATCAGATTATTGGCTACAGTGCATTGCCAAGCATGTCTGTATCATTATTTAGTACTGACATTTTCTGAATGATAGAAAAATATCAAATTCAGTTCAATACATAACATTAGAGGAATATTAATTGTTATCATTGATAATTATGCTAGCATATAAAATGTGGAATAGATCGAATCAAGAGATTGACCTTTTAATGCTTAATTTTCACCATAGAAGGGCCTCATGAGTGGGCTATCAATTGATATAAGATGACCCCCAACATCAGTAACTCTTTCTGCCTTTTCGTTTCATTTCTGCCTTTGTCTGTTGCATTTTTGCTTTTCTTCCTTTCATCATTTTCTAACAGCGATAAAGAACCGTCAGCTTCACATCAGGATTGATTTCCATCCCAATTCCATCTAGTGCATACACTGTAACGATTCGTTTGGTCAGCATTGAAAGATAAACAACAGTCACGAAGCCACCACCACCATATAGTTTCAGTCATGAGTTCCAACCGCATTACTAATAGTAAAAAATTCATAACCATGGGATGCCTTCTTACAGCTATCACCATCTTTTTAACCATATGATCTTATATCTCAATTCTCCTCTCAGAAATTCTTGGACATTGCCCTATCATCTTTCACAGCATCAGATTAACAATCCATAAAAGTGAGCAACACTATCGCAATTCCCATGCCAATTCTTAGAAAAATGTACTATGAACCCGGCTTATTCACCTTACGCATCATAGTTCATTCAAGCAGATCAGGTTCTCTGTTATCTAGCCACTCTAAAAAACTTTTAGTTCCTGCTTCCACAAACTTGAATTGATGCTGGATAGGCTTTTTAGGGACATGCTTTTGTTCTAGCAAGGAAAGAGGCCCAATTGAATAAATGTTGGAAAATTGAATTTAGATACGACAGCTTGTAAACTCTTGCTCAAGTTCCTCAAAGTTGTTAGAAAAATTAAAACTGAGCTTTGGGCAATCCTCTACTTCTACTCTCATAAATGGAACATGATGTCCTTAGGTTGGTTGTTCTGCAAAAGCTTGGAAGGCTTCCCCCATTGCCCATACCAGTGACCAAATCCAACAGGGAGTATCTAGAGTTCCATCAGTAAGTGTCGTCATCTGCAAAACGAAAGTTTGTTCCAAGATGTTGCCCCAAAAAAAAAAAAGAAAAAAAAAAGATTACCAGATAAAATGAAAATGAACAAACAACAAACAACAAACAAAAAGAACCTTGGATGAACCCAAGAAAATAAGTCATAAAAAATTTAATTCTTAAATAGTCAACTCTAAAAGGAAGATTTGGATTGAATTAGAGGCATTCTTGTGAGTTTTAGTCCAATAATCATGGCCTAAAGTCACTTTGGCATCAGTGCTGATGGTAAGAGGCACTGTTCTACATTAATCTGCGTATCAGAACAGTGTGGGTCCAATGCACACATTTTTCTTTATATAGGTTCAAAACATTCCTAAAAAATACAAGAAAAACCTGAAAAATTTAAAGAATACAATGATAACATTGTCTTTTGTAGATGACACCATTTACCTCTATAAAATTTAAGCTAGGCCAAAGTTAAGTAGTATTACCTGACTTGTCTAAGTAAAATTAGCAGTTGGTAATCAACTTCGTGAGACTTCAAGCATGCATAAGCGTGATTTAATTAAATCAAATGAATAAACAAACAATTGATTTATTGTCAGGAAAAAGCATAATCTTACGAAAAAGCAATTGTCTTTCTCATTATCTTACTCGCAGCATGCAAAAATGACGTCACAGGTAGTTTAATATCTCAAATATTAATTTTTCTATTTTTGCAAATAATTTTGAAAAAAATTGTTGTAATTATTTTTGTTTTTATTTTTAAAGTGAGAACAAAAACCGGATAGATTTAGAGAAAAAGTTAAGAGAGTTGTTTTGTGTGTTTGAACAACTTCTAGAATTAAGAAAACACCACCACCACCATCACCACATTCACAAACACACTTCCTGCCTCCTCACCAACACACATCACCACCACAACACTTCCACCACTACTCCCACCACCACACTCCCACCACTACAACCACCACCACACTCCCTACTACAACCACCACTATGTATGGCTACCTACCATCATAACCAAACAAGTTGTCTTGATGCCTAAAAACTACAAAAAAAAATATTTTCTAAAACTCTTTCAAAGCCAACAGTGTTTTTTCATCACTATTTGCTGGAGCCACAAACCAAATAGGGCTAACTTTTTGTTTGAATAATCTCTAAAATATAGGTATGAGGATACAATCTTAAGAATTGTATGGTTTTTTTATCTGGTTCTGCATAGATATTTAGGAGCTGAGGCGTTTTCGGATCTGAGGTAGTCCTCTTGTACTCCCAATTATTTTGAAAAAAAAGAAAAAAGAAAGGATTGCTCCCCAGGTCAGTTGGATTCATCTAAGAAATTTTTTTAGTTTGATTTTGCTTATTGTCACAGACCTATGAACACTGCAGAAGTAATAAAAAAATAAAGCAAAATAATTACCAACTGGTAGTTAACTTTTAATGGAAAAATCCCTCTTGATGGGTTCGAGGTAATGCACAAATATCCAATGAAGGAAAAGCAGAAAGAAGTAAATAATGCCTTAGGGAACACCTAAAGCCTCAGCAGCTCTATTAGCAGTTCATAAGTCCATCAGCAATTATACTTTTGCGAAACAGGAGGCAAATCAGGAGAGAAGCATTATTAATCAAACCTGGCGTCCAAGAGCTCTTTATGAAGAAGGCAGACAATTTTCTTAATGAATCGCACCAAGGGACATCTTGTGTTGCATCTGGATTTGATGAGTGGCGTTCCGCATCGAAGTACAATTATCAAACCTGAAATCAGGCAGGCCCCTTGCCCACTACAGAATAGGGGCCATTGATCGAGTTAAGTGATATAGAAGCCTCTCCCAGATGCAAGAGATCAATGAGTCTGCTCTTTATCCAGGGTTAACAAGGCCTTGTGCTGGCAGCCACACGCAGCAGCGGAACCAGAATAGCATGAGGTTTGTGGTCAGGATGGGTATTGGTGAGCCCAACATTGGGCTGAAACTCAGGAGTGAAATAAAAATTACCATTTCCCCAAAATTGCAGCTAGCAACCTGAAACAGCTATCTACACTATGAAATTCTCGAAATATGTCTCTTCTCTCTCTGGATGGGTCTCTTTATATAGGTCACTTCCCCAAAGTCATCTGAATACATACTGGCAGTATCTTCTCTCTTAGGCGGCCAGTCCCTTCTCCCAAAATCATGCTAGTCTCTTCTCTCTCTCCAGGTTGCTTTTTGTAACACCGAATTTGTATAGGTATAAGTTCATAAGAAAAAGGAAAACAATAATAGTGAATTTGTATAGGTATAAGTTAGGGAAAATAATAACGACATGAATTTTTATAGGCATGCGTTATGAAATGTGATAATTCGGTGGTAATTAATTAATTAATTTGCGGAGAAGGGGTAAAAGAAGTAATTTTCTGTATGAATTACCCTAGGTATAAATTGGAATAAGAAAAAAATCCTTTCTACTCATCTTTAAATTTCTTTCTGGCTGGTAGAATTCGGAAGGGACATCGACTTTCGGATCTAGAGTTTGAAACAGAATTTCTCTAGGTAGATATTCCTTATTTTATTTTCTAGATTTATTTGATGTAGATTTTTAATTTTCTTTAGGTTTAGATCTATCTGAAGAGTCAAATTTAGATTCTGGCTTTAGTTCTTTGAAATAAAATAAAATGAGATTGGTGGTGTCATACTGAATTACTTTGAGCATGAGAATGAAAGTATTTAAGGATAATTTTGAAAGAAAATAATAATAAACAAATAAGATAAAATTTGGCTGGTGAATTTGTAGAAATATATGTATATGATAAGTATTTAAAGATATATGTATTTTGGCAAGTAAATATTTATTAAGAGTTTAGAATTTATAAGGAATGTGATTAGAATAATTATTTAGCAATTATAGGAAATAAAGATAAGTTAATAATATACTTGTTGTCAGTATGATAATTGATAGGTAAAAGGCTAGATGGTATTGTGTAATAATATAATTTGTAGAATATTATTAATATTATTTATTTAATAAAGATTTAGTTCAGATTAAGAGCATAAAATAAATAAATTATTAAATGAATCAGAAAGAGATGTGAGTTTTAACAAAATTTGAAAAAAAAACTACCTAATTCAAATAGTTATCATTTGAATAGTTGTCCAATATATTTGAGTGAACAAAAACAAAAATCATGTTGATAAAATAACTTTATAAATCACAAATTTTATAAAATATTTAAAAACCCATTAACTTTTATTGTGTGGATTAAAAATTTAAAAATAATATCATTGTTAAGTATCTAAATTAGGAAGTTTTAAGAATAATAAGTAATATTGATAGTTTCTTCCTTATTATTTTAGGAAAATATTTCATTGAGGAGGTGAAAATTAACGGATTAAGCTCATAAACTTTTAGGTATAAATGGGGTAAGGGATATTAATGCGGATCTTTAAAGAAATTGTTTTGCCTTGTTTGGATAAAAAATTGTTTAAGCGATTATATATAATCTGGTTTTATGAAAGTTTTATTTTTTATTTATTTGATTATCCATGGATCAAAAAGTAGTTTTGTATTATTGTACTTTTTTAAGATTTGTTTTGTTCTGAAATAAAATGTGGAAATATGATGTTTGTAAATTTGAACTTTTGAATGAAATATTTGACTTTTGGTTAGTTCGGCCTGTCGGCCAAGGAATAATAGTTGACACTATTAGGCCCTTGTCAGCAAGGAATAATAGTTGGCCTTTACGTTCCCTTGATGAGCGGTGAATGTAATTGATTTGTGTAAGGCCGAAATTCCAGTTTAAGGAATAAGAGGGCAAAATCGTAATTTAAATTCTAAAGTGCAAATTTGGTTAAAAATCGGAATTAATTACTCTAGATCTCCCGGATGGCGAAGCGGATTGTACCGTTAGGTGTCTCACAAAATCTAGTTAGCGTAAAAATTTCGTAATTTTAAAAACCAGTCGAAGTTGAGCATGTTTTTCGAGCATCACGTTCCGGGTCTGAAGTAAATCGATTCGATCTGACGAAGGAAGCACATATAACAGCATGTACTCATATGCCATAAATGATATGAGTAGAGAAATAGAGTAGAAAATGGACGAGTAGAGATAGTGTGGAATATGAATCTGGTAAAAATAGGAGACGTAATAGTCATTATAGGTTTGATTTTAAGTCACTAAGGACAAAATAACAAATAGTCTTCATCTCCTTCAAGGCCCAAGCAAAAAAAAACGTAAGAATTCATTTTGGGATGCAGTGAGTTGCCATTTTTTAGAGAGCTTTTGGGAGAGGTGCCTTCTCTCTAAGATTAGGAAATCGGACCGTTAGTTTCGACGGACGAAGGAAAACGTTCTACGTTGACGAGGCTGCGCGTGGACCCCAGTTTGTAGGTTTCTCAAACTCAAGGGTGGGATTTTCTCCTGCCCCAGGTTTACTCCATTTAAGTATTTTACAATGTTGGATTGAATGAGACCGTGAGGGACCGTTGGATCGATCCACGAAAACATGGGGCGAATTGTTAGAAATTTTAGAGAAACTTTGGAGCGCCGTTCCCAATGTACAAAGTCCCACGTAGGGGCTGTTGGGTTGATCTATGTGTTGATTTATGTAATTTGTGTTTACAGTATGTATAGGGCCGAGTAGCGAGAAATCAGGTTAAACTGTAGTGAATAGATGTTTGTCGTAATGATTTTGGGAATAGTAAGGAGGGTTTCACTATTCTCGGAATAGTGTTACAAATATAATTTTTATTGAAATTATATGTTTGGTTAAATAATTCGAATCAATTGCTTGTGATTGAACATTAGTAGTAGAGCTAATTTTGATGTTGAAATGATAATTTACATAGCTTTATGTTTGTGTGATTTAATTTTTTATGCAAGTATATTCACATGTTATATATTTGCACTTGATTGAAACATGTGGAATTGGCATACATGCATTTCATGTGCCTTTGGAACATCTAGGAATATAGGAGTTAGTGCATGAATGAATCTAGAGAAAATGGTTAGGAGGATAATCTAAAATATTAATTATGGAGGGTAGTCAAACTAAATAATATATCAACCGCGGAGGCGCGATTGATCTCACATTAAATGAGGTGGTGCAAGGCTAAATAATATATCAGCGAAGTGAGGCGGCCAGTTGATATACATTCATCGGAGGGTAGTCCACAAACAAATAATATATATCAATCGTCGAGATATTTAATTGATATATATTCATCGGAAGGTACCGTAATACAGAGCAGATATTCTCATACAAAGGCTTAGGCGGAGGTGTGAAAGTCGGTGAGACTCGGGATCTGAGTTGGTCATGTAGACATTCAAGTAGGATCATGCATTTGCTTGAATGTGTGTTTATTTGGAAGCATTCTGGCTGCATGGGTGGTGGTGGCCACTTAGGGCGATTCTCTTCTTGAGCTTTAGCTCACCGAGTCGTGGGATTTACTTCTCTTACAGTGCGGGGGAGCATGAGAGGGAATGGTACAGATCCTAGAGAATTTGGGTTTAGAAAACCGGGATTATGGCTTGGTTTGTGGTGTTGTGTATTAGAGATTTGGTATTTTTATTATGTGTTGTATAAGGAGAATTTATTTACCTCTCTTGTAACTGTGGATATATAGTTGGACTCATGATTGGTATGTATATTTGAGTCTTTGTTATAGGCCCCAGTGGCCATATTGGATATATGTGCATATATTAATTTGTTTAGGGCAGTACCTCAAGTCTTCATTTTTAGTGGGAGCTCACGTACAAAGGGAGGCTGGAGTCTCTAAGTGGCGTCGGGTAACTTGACCTCACTTGTGATGCGAGTTGGCCAGGTGGGTCGGGACCCGGGTTTGGGGTGTCATGACTTGAAGGTAGTGAGCCTAGGTATACGAATACCTAGGGAGCTCGGGTTTGGGTATCCATCACCACTAGGTGGTGTGGTGTGGAGTATAGGTTTATGGGAACCTATGGATGAAAATTGGAGCAGGCCGTGGTTGAGGAAGAGCATCACCACTAGGTGTAGTTTGATGTTCGATTTAGGTATGAAGATACCTAGAAAATCAGACAAAACTAGGACCTACGTGCCACGTGTGTGATATGTTTATGTGATTTTGTGGTCAAGCCCCAATTGATTACCAATGTATAACATGGTTTGTAAGTGTTATAATGTCATTATGTGTGTTGTGAAATGTTGTGTGTAGCCATACTTGTGAGTAATCAAAATTGGTGAAGTTTCACAGTGAGCAAGCGGAACAAAATGAAGAAATGAAATAAATTTATAAATTTATTTGGTTTTAGAGTGAAGAAATTTAATTTTGAGGTTTTGAGTGTGGCAAGAAGAAAAGAGGAATCTAAATCATTCTGAAATTTATTTCGATTTCAATTTGAAATGAAAGAATGTTAAAAATACAAAGAAAAATAAAGTTTTTGTTGAGGTTATTTGGTTATATGGAGAAAATGATTTTCTGAATTTTACACAAGTGGTAAAATTGGAAAGAAAATGAAAGAAAAATAAGTACATGAATTTATTTAGTGGGAGAAAATTTTTCGGTGAAATCTTGGAAAAAGAAAATAGAGCACTTTATAAATTTATTTTTTATTTATATGAGGAGTGAGAAAAATAATTTCTAAGGTTTGTAAGTTGTGGAATTTAAAGAAAAGTAGGTTGAAATGAGATTTTTGTGAATTTATTTGAGTATTAAAGAAGTATGAAAAAAAAAAAAAAGTTGGTGATTTTAGAGTTTTTTTCAATTACTGAAATAAATGAAAAAAAAATCATTTATAATGAAAAGCAGTACACCCCAGGCATAAAATTTTGATGGGCTCTTTGCCCATTTTATGTGTGAAAGAAATTTTTGTATTACTTAATACAATTTTGTATTGGAGAAGGAAGGCTTGTTTGGCATTTGAGTTAAGGGTTTTATATTGTAATACAAGTTGTATTGTGGGTGGTTTGAGGTTTTATATTATACGTACAACGTGTTGTGTTGCGGAAAATGATGTGTTCTGATAGAAATTGTATTGCGGAGGGGTTTGTGTTGTAGGAGGCGTATTGCAATGCGGGTTTAGGCAACTTGTGTCACGGGACGAGGCCGGTACGTGTCGCGACCGCGGCGCTTAGCTGCAGGCCCGGGTGTGGCCCCAGGCGCGTTAGAAGCGCGTGCGACGCGGCGGCTCGCAGTGGCGGTAAGCGCGCGGCGTGAAACGCGATGGCGCGCGGCGTCGCGGCGTCGCGAAGCCTTGGCGAAGCGCAGCGAAATGGCGAGGCAATTTGTGTGGCGTGTGGCCAGGAGCGGCCCAGTGTGGGAGGGGCGCGAAGCCGGGACGTGGCGGGAGGCTGTGTTGTGTGGAGCCGGGCGGGGGTGGCTGGGCGGCTGGGCCGGCTGGGCGTGCGGGCCCAGTGCCTGGGTGTGCACTCGATGCCCCTCCCCGGCCACTGTTTTTGGCCCGGGTTAGGCTCGGGGTGCACCCCAGGGGTCAAATTTTGAACATTCGTGAGACAGGTTCATGGTGTATTCAAATGTGAAGACACCCCCGGGAAAAAATATATTTTAAAAATATTTAAAATCAAATAAATTTTGATAAAATTTTCTAAAAATAAAATTTTCAAAAGTAAAATTTTGAAAATAAAATTTTCTTGTGATATTTTACATGCAAAATTCATTGCGTATACACTATTATGTGTATGATTTGTCAGCGTGTTCTTACCTTAGAGACAACTGTATTGGATGCAGTTTGAAATCCGTGATTGGCAGCGGTAGTTGTGTAGGAAGTTATATGCATAGTGTGATGCGTATAGGAAAAATGGTGAATGCTAAGGTTAGGACCGATGACCTTAGGGATTTGGATCTGGGTGGTTGGAATTTAGCGCCACTTAGGAAATGAACGGGTCGGTTCATGGTTGACCCAAATCTATTGGCATCTTTCACGTTGCTAGTTAGACTGAAATGAAAATTACATGAATCGTGTTGCCATTTGACCAATGTAGATGGCAGTAGAGGCGAGGGCGTGGGCGTCCACGGGGCGCTGGTCGAGCCGCAATCGGTGTTTGATCAGCTGAGAGGACTTTGCGAGCTGTAAGGTATTACGTGAATCTTGTAGCTGCAGGTGCAGTATAGCATGTAGACGGAAGATCCTAGTAACCCCTGAGAGGTTTAGGGTTGTCGTCCTCGGAGCATTCACGGGAAAGGATTGGGTGATGGTAGACCATTGGTTCATGCAAAACGAGAAAGTGTTGGAGGCCACCGGTGACACCGAGCCGCGACCAGGATGGAACTAGGCGTGTTCTGAGCTGAAGGAGAATGAGGGCCGGTGTGTGGTGGAAGTGGACGGGACCTCCTGGGGACATGGAGCTGGTTGTGCGTGAGTTCTCCCAGGGATGGGGCGAATAAGAATGGTAGTCGAGGTTGCTGGGGTGGGATCGAGGACTACTCACAGTGAAGACACAGAGGTTATGGACATGTCGAGTTCGAGGTCGTCACACGAGGATAGTTATTTGATAGCTTACGGGATCGTTGTCGATTGTGGCGTAGGAGGGTCTGCTATCTGCGGGACGGTACTCGTATGTTATTTGGAGAGTGACACGATATTTTACTTGCCCCCCGAACTGATGTCTCTGAAGGTCAGCGTCAGGGACAGGTTGGCGGAGTTGGCTAGCGAGGGCTTGCTTACTAGAGGGCCAGAGGTGAGACCAGACTTAGATCTACCTCGAGTAGTGTGCGAGATTGTGGATGTTTTTCCCAGATGAGCTACCTGGACTACCTCCGCATAGGGATGTAGACTTAGGTATCGAGTTACACCCTGGTACTTCAACCATCTCTATGACTCCGCATAGGATGGCACCGGTTGAGTTGCAGGAACTCAGAGTCCAACTACAAGGGCTGTGGACAGGGGGGTTTTTGTGGACCGAGCACTTCCTGTGGGGCGCTCAGTTCTGAATTCTGCGAAGGGGCCTTGAGTCCCCTTCGGCGTACATTGACCCGAAGCAGTTGAAACGAGGTTACGATTTAAAAATCACGTTATCTATTCTGAGGGCTGATGATTTAATTTGACCGGTTGAGAGACACGAGTCTACTTCAAGATGAACCTTAGCGGTGCTGTCATTGAGGATTGGGAAACGAATATCTAGACTGAGTTTGGGATGCGTTATGAGCACTTTGAGTTTCTGAGTAATACCCACTTTGGATTGTGAATCTTGGCCCAATCATTCATAGACCTCATGCATAGGGTGTTCAACCTTATCTAGATCGGTTTGTACCGTAGTCTTCATGGATGACATTACGAACTCTTTCTGATTAAAGTAAGAGCATGGTATTATTGTGGTCGTGCCTGATTGTTGAGAGACTAACCAATTTGTACACTAAGTTACGATAAGATCTTGTTTAACTCCCCACGAAGGGAGGTTTGGGACCGTGGTGTCGGCACGAGTGCTAGTTGACTGAGGTTGAGGGCGTGTGCATTTGTGAGGGCCGAATGTCAATCTCTTCGAGATACGTGGTCGTGAGATTGGCTGGGTAATCTGAGAGATTACGGAATGGGCTGAAGTTGTCCGTTCGGGACCCGGGATCGTAGAGAGGACGCCGCCTACGGGACATGGACTCCATGGTTGGGACAACCCTGACCATAGAGAGAGAGATCGAGAATACTTGGAACACTCGGGATACGGGTGTTGGTAACAAGAGGGAGGATCAGCTTTCTCCTAGTTCGGAGAAGGCGAAGACCACAGCTGCAGTTTGGGGACTAGACCCCGAGGATTGAGCATGGAGCAATGAGTTTTGAGGACGGGATCCCAGGGCCTTGGGACAATGCGGTCCCGATTAGATGTAGAACGGGGAAAGTACCACCGTTCATTCCCTCCCGCTCTAGTCATAAGACTCGGAAGGAACCAATTTCAGTTTGGTGTTAGCCACAAGCACTTCCAGCCCAACACGGTGTGGGACGGTGTGGGTTAAAGTGGGACCAGTCGAATTCTGACGGAAGCGTGGTGGACCTTGGTGTGGAACTATATTGGTTGTTGATTCTTCGGGCTTGACATGGATAGTTGGCAAACCATCTCGGGTTGTCGGTAGTGTCTAGGCAGGATGTCATACTCGACCACGACATTGGTTGGAGGCTTAGGGTTAAAGGCCTTTAGGCTTAAGTGTAGATGTTCTTCCTTAGGATGTTAGGGTGAGGATTGACTGATAGGTCGAGATTATGAATAGGAGGTCTCAGAGGATTACTCATGGTGAATCCACACAGGTTAGGGATTGAGACCCACACGGGGAGATGTCAGATTTCTGGAGTGTGAGGCTCAGTGTGGGCGAGGTATGTAATCGAGATGAAGACCTGTTGTCGGGTTATCACGTGGACTTAGAGTTGTTGATAGGAGTCGGGAGTGACTCGAGGTTGGATTGGAATTGCGTTGGGTGTGGTTGGTGGCAAGGGACTCGGTATACGGATGTATTCATGGCATGGTTGGGATGTGATCCGATGGATTATCAGTGGTATGACAGAAGTTCATGGATTCCCATTTAAGCAAGGAGTTGTGTAGGAGTTGCATGTGTATGGATTACATCACCCGGTGTTAGAGGAGCTTTATCTTTGAGACATGTGTCTGAGTCATAAAGGTAGAGGTTAATTGCCCTTGGTAGAAATTAAGCCTAAAGCTTGATAGTTATCAGTGAGCATGCGATAACCATATGAGGCATTAATAACCTGGGAGGCCATGTAGATCAGATTATGTTGGGTGAGGGTGGGAGAGAGCTCCATCTAACGAGTCTTTGATCTAATTCGAGACACCTCGAGAAGGTGGGTTCGATGCGATGGCGTCTTCTCCACGGCTCAGGCTTGGAAGGCTATGTGGTCGTGCAGCGTGGGCCCTTAGGGTTGAGGTTGTGATCACGTTTCATGAAGGTAAATCCTCGAGAGGGTGGTCGGGGTTCGACAGCGCGGAGAACATCGTGGGGTTTTGTGGACTTCGAGATGCACTGGGAGGGTGGGCGCCTTTGCGTGCGGTTAGCGTTACGCCCGACATGTCGGTGTCCGCGGTGTTCCGTCTCGTAACAGAAATATGCTCAGATCCGGCTCGTAGCATGGTGGATTGAGACGGATTAAGTTGGCGCGGTTAGGACGCGAGGAGGGACCGGTGTGTGTTGATAGTCGTGATCGGGGTTTGCGGCCTTAAGATTGTGAAGGCTAGTGGTGCTGTGATGGCGTGGGTGGAAGTCACGTGGGCGAGGACCACGATGGGCCACTATCCCCTTCTTGTTTGGGATGAAGTCACGAATTTAAGTAGTTTAAAATTTGAATAATTTGTTTACATACATGATATGAAGTGCCTGTGTTATAATGGTGGTATGGTGTCCTGAATTTCGGGACGAAGTTCTACGCACAAGAGGAGATATGAGACCGAAATTCAATTTCTGGAATAAGGAACTTAAAATCGTAATTTAGTTAAAAATTGTAATTGGTTAAAATCCGGAATTAATTCTCTAGATCTCGGATGATGAAGCAGTTGTACGTTGGAATGTCTTCATGAAATCTAGTTAGCCGCATCAAATTAGATTGTTTTAAAGGGCGTTCGAGTTGACATTTTCGAGAACTCCGTTTAGTCTGTTAATCGAACCGATGACAGAAAAATTTTACTCGCGTGTGCTCATATGCCATAAGTGGTATGAGTAGAGAAATGATGAAAATGGACGGCCGAGATAGTGCCGAATATCAAATCTGGTAAAATAGGGACATAATGGTCATTATGGGATTTGATTTTAAGTCACTAAAGGACAAAATAGCAAATAGTCTTCATCTCCTTCAAAGGCCCAAGAAAAAAACGTGAGATTCATTTTGGGATGCAGTGAGTTGCCATTTTTGAGAGCTTTTAGAGAGAGTGTGCCTTCTCTCTAAGATTAGGAAATGGACAGTTGGATTCGTGAACAAGAAGAGGCTTGGATTCTCATTGGAAAATGGGGCTGCGGCGTGGATCAGGTTTGTGGAGTTCTCAAACTCCAAGAGGAGTGAGACCTGCCTATCAGGTTTCTCATTTAGTGTTTTTGCTAATGTTTCGGTTGGAATAGGGCCGTGAGGGACCGTTGGATCGGTCTGAAACATGGGATGGGTGTGTGAAATTTTTTAGAAACTTTGGAGGAGCCGTTTTACGTACGATTACGTAGGGAGCTGTTTTGAGTTGATGTTGATTTATCTTAACTAATTTGTGGCATGGTATGTATAGAGGCCGGAAATGGCGAAATCGAGATTCATAAGTGAGCAGATGTTTAATGTGATTTTAGGAATGATGAAAGCAGTTTCCATATTCTAGGAATAGTGTTCCTAAATATAATAAATTTTACATTGAAATTATGTATTTGGTTAAGTAATTAGTCCGAATTGCTTGTGATTAACATTAGCCAAAGTGAGCTAATTTTGATGTTTGAAATGATAATTAAATAACATGTTTGTGTGATTTAATTTTATGCAAAAGTATATTCTGTTATATATTTTGCATGTGATTAGGCTGTATTGGAATTGCTTTGTAAGTCATATTACCTTTGTAATTTATCCTAGGATATAGGAGTTAGTGCATGAAGATAGATCTAGAGAAAATGGTTAGGAGGATGATCGTGTTAATTATCGGAGGTGAGTCTGAGAGCTAAATAATATATCAACCGAACCGGAGAAAGAGCGGTGATACATTCATCGAGGGTAGTCCTGAGCTAAATAATATATCAAGCGTCGGGCGGCCCGAGTTGACCGCACATTCATGGAGGAGTAGTCCTGAAACAAATAATATATATCAATCGTCGGAGCGGCCGGTGATATATATTCATCGGAGATTGCTTACTTAATAAACGAATATTCTCATACAGGGCTTGGCGAGTGTAGGGGAGATCGATGAAGGACTCAGGATCGAGGTTGGTGCATTGTGGACATTAGTAGGATCATGCATTGCACTTGGATGTGTGTTTATTTTGGAACATTTGCATTTGCACCCAGGTGGTGAGTAGCCCACTTAGGCGGTCTCTCTATGAGCTTTAACTCACCGTCGATAGGATCCCAGCTGCTACAATTACGAGGAGCATGCGAGGAGGCTGACTCAAATCTAGTGAGTTTAGAAGAAAAGCTTGGATTGTGGCTTGGATTTGTGGTGTTTACATATATTAAATTTAGTATTTTTAATATGTGTTGTATAAGGAGGGAATTTATTACCTCTTGTAACTGTGGATATATAGTTGGACTCATGATTGGTATGTATATTTGAGAATACTATTATGGGCTGATGGCCATGTGGATATATATTGCATATATTAGTTTGTTTGGGGACATGTATGCAGGTCTTGTTTTGGGGTAGAGAGCTCCCAGTACAAGGAGACTGGGTTTTCTAAAGTGGCGTCGGGTAACCCGAGCCTCCCACTTGTATTAGCGGGTTGACGGGTAGTCAACGGACCCCAGGTTTTAGGCGTCTAATTTGAACCCAGCCTCACAGGGTTTAGGTTGAGTTACTAGTACTAATAGTGTTTAGTTAATCACCTTAATAGGAACAATTTGCGGCCTATACACCATTTGAAAGTCCATGGAATTTAAAGGAGCACCATTTGATGTTGATAACACGGGGAGAAAATATATTTGAAATATATTTGATTTGGACTTGATGTAAGAAATGTTTGAATCGAAATTTGATATAGAATTGTTTGATCACATTTGATATGACGATTTGAAATGGATCTGAGAGATGTTTTGAGAAGGAAATTTTTATTAATGTTCCAACTTATTTTTTGAATCTAAGTTTGATGAAAAAACATCTCTGTTGATATATGATTGAAAACTTTGATCCATGAAAATGTATTAGTATTTCTTATTGAGCTTTAAGCTCACTCCCATTCGTTGACATATTTTGGGTACTTTTCGTTCATGAGGAGTGATATAGCTAGGTTGAATTGGTCATCATTAGGATTTGATTAGAACTTTTATGTTGTGGATCATGTTGAACTAATAGTTTATGTTTGTGAGAAATGTTGGGTTTGAAAAGTTAATTGAAGATCCTTGGATGATAACGTTCATTTATATTGAGTGACAAAGTTGGATTTGAGATCTAGATGTTATATTAAAGACAATTTATGGCATTTTATAATCGAGATTTGGATATTTGGTAATTTTTGTCGGCATGAAATTTTGAATTTGGAGAATTTATGAATTTAGAAAGTTCATATATTTACTTTGAACATGTTAGTAATTGGACAAAATCTAGATTACAAGGAGGAAGGGTTAGTGTGTTTCATAAATATCAGACTAAAGCAGGTGTGAATTGAAGTCTTGCCCCTAGGGTGGAGTTTCGAGGCGTAATAGAGCAATTTTCATCCTCCAAATAGTAAAAACAAACAGTCTATGCCCAAAAGATGCATTAATATCCCTTACCTCAAAGAGTACTCAAAGCTTTGAAAGAGCTAATAGGAAGAATTTTACCTCAATGAAATCTTCTCTAAAATAATAGAAGAAACTATCATCATTATATTATTCTTAAACTTTCCTAATTTGATATTCTTAACAGTGATATTATTTTGATTTTTTAATCCATAATTATAAGTTAATGGGTTTCTAAATATTCCATAATTTGTGATTTGCTGTTTATTATATCAACATGATTTTTTGTTCACTTCAAACTGTGACGGCTGTTCAGAATGATAACTATTTGGTGGAAGTGATTTCCCACAAATTTTGCAAAGGCTCATATTCCTTTTGGATCTTATTTTAATAATTTTATTTTTATGCTCTTAATCTGGACTAAATCTTTTACTAGAAAGAAATAATATTAATAATATTTTACAAATTGTATTATTACACAATACTCATCTAGCCTTTTACTAACTATTATCATATTTGACAAAGTATTGTCTTGGATCTTATTTCCTATAATTGCTAAATAGTCATTCTAATCTATTTCTTATGAATTCTCAATCACTTATTAAAATGTTTACTTGCCAAACTCATGTATCTTTAAATAGCATAAATACATATATTTATACAAAATTCTACATTCCTGATTTATCTTATTTTTATTATTTTCTTTCAAAATTATCCTTAAATACTTTTCTGTTCTCATACTCAAAGTAATTTAGTATGACACCACTAATCATATTTATTTTATTTCTAAAGAAGCAGCATGGCTCAATCGACTTCTTGAGGTTGATCTGGCGAAGAAAATTAAAAGAATCTACTAAAATATAGAAAAATAAAATAAAGAAAGGTCTTACCTAGAGAAATTTGTTCTTTAAACCACCAGATAGAAATAAGTCGTCATCTGGAATTCTACCAACCAGAAAGAAATTCAAAGAAGAATGAAAGATTTTCTTTTTCTTGTTCAATTTATGCCTAGAATTATCTATTAAGGAAAATTTTATTTTACCCTCTTCATTAATTAATTTATTAATTACTAATTGAATTACATAATTTATTATTTTATGCTTATTATCTCTACTTGTAAAAATTATTATCATTATTGTTTTGCTGAATTTATACACATCTGAGAATTCCTGTCATTATTATTTCCCTACTTATACCTATGCAAATTCTGTCATTATTATTTTTCCCTAACCTTACCCTCTTCTAGATTCTTGGGTGTTACATTCTCACCTCAGCATAGTTTAGTCCTCTAAACTTGACATACCTGAGTCTTGAAATAATTAATGATGCTTTTCTCTCATCTCTTCTTCTAACTCCAAGTGGCCTCTTGGATACTATGGTGCTCCATTATGGACTTTTTATAAATTGACGGCAGCGCATGCGTGAACCTTATCCATCCCATCCATGATTTGAGCTTGAGCTTTTTTCATAGGTCGAGTCCTCAAAAGTCTAAATGGAAATAAGCTCACAACATAAAAGCATCAAAACATATTCCTCAGGGTGAAACATAAAACATTATGAATCTTAAACAGAGCTTGGGCTTGAGGACAAGGCTACTTTATATGTAAGTACCTACTCTATAATATTCAACAGACCCACAAATCGGAGCGAGTTTTCCTTTCTCGACAAATTTTCAAACTTTAAATATCTCAGTTCACTCAATAAGCAAACTTTAAAAGATAACATAATCATAAATTCAAATATCGAATATTGCTTGATTATCAACATAACACTTGTGCTTGTACCTTGATTTTTCTTCCAAATTCTCTTCCATACGGATTATCCTTTCAATAATTAATACTACAAGTTCATGTGTTAATTATTTTATTTTTCTCCAATATAGTCATAACTTTTAGCTCAGGGGATCATAAACTTCTATAAACCTTTAAAGAAGATAAAATATAAATTTATTTGTCTTAAAACTATTCTACAGAAAAATTTAACCAAAAATGTAGGCTCCATTCTGATTACTTTTCAGTCTAAAACAATATATCTCAACAAATATTTCCAACTGATTACTTTCCTCAATTAGTCATTAGTCTAAATTATAGCTACTATCAAAATAACTTGAAACACTTGATTTTTTTTTGTGAAGTCAAAATCTAAGAAAATAATTAAATTCTTATTACCATAGAATCAAATATTTCATGCATTATCAAAATCTCCTTGTGTCGAAGCTGATGATGAAAAATTATTAGACTTTGTCCATAACAAAAACCATCATAATGAAACATTGTGCTCTTTATATTCATGAGTTCTTGTCAACCCTATACAAAATCTATGGTAATAAGTTTCACACTCATTTAGAAATATAAAGTAGTTGCGATACTATTAAGTCTTTGATGTAAACCTCCATATATAGATCTGTGAGACCCTGAGAAGAGAGGAAATGAGCGATAGGCAAGGGTGGCAAACCTAGAAATTCCTCTAGATCTTGGATGGCAGCGTGGATCATCGTGGTCGTTTAGTGAAATCTAGTACAGTTGAATTTCATTTGAATTAGAAAATTCGAGATTTCACGTTCGGCGAATGGACAAATGAAATTGGCGACATAGTGAAGGTGCCGTATGGCTGAAGAAAGAGCACTTGGCAGCCAAGGCCAAATGTCTTGGTTTGGATATGAGAATTGACGAGTGGAGCTGGAATCGAAGGAGATCCTTGCATGAAAGTGGGTAAGCAGATTGGCACCTTGGCATATGGAATGCTAGGTGTCAGAAGGTTAGAGCAAGTGTTCTCCACGAGAGACACCATCAGTCGGTGAAGAGGGCAAACTCTTTGGAGGGTTCTCCCAGAATTCTGCTGGAGCCACAGGTAGAAGAGAGAGAGAAAAGAAAGAAAAAGAAAAGAAAAGAAAGAAAAGAAAGGAAGGAGAAAAGAAGGAAGAAAGGGAGGAAGAAAGGAAGGAGGGAGTTGGTATACACTCCAGCAAGGTAGGTTCTTTTCCTGCTTGGGATATCCTTGTCTATGCCACTGGCTGGCCATGGAGCTTAGCCCAACATAGGCTGGATTCAAATAGTTTGGGACAGGCGCGGTGTGTTTAAGGCACTTTTGGATTATTCATTTATAATTTGGTATAGAGTTGAACACCCTTTGGTATGTAGTAGTATGCTGATATTTTAATTGGAAGTTGGAAAGAAGACAGTTTGCATGTCTTATTTTCATTGGATAACATGCGAGTTTGGTGTAAACTTGGTGTTGGTATCTTTGGTTGTGTGCTCGCGACTTCTTGTTTAAGCTGAAAAATTTTCAGTTTGCATGTGTTATATTCTTGATTAATAACATGCTGTTTGTAGGAGAAATGGTAGTAATGCATGTGATATTTTTGGTGAAGCTGGAAAACCAGTTTGCGTGTCTTATTTCATTAGATAACTTAGTACAGTTTTGGTGTGAAAAATAGTGTTGGTATCATATTTGGATTTGTGTACTCATTTCTTTGTTTAGAAAATTTGGAAAAATTTTCAGTTTGCATGTGTATATTCTTGAGTTGATAACATGTGCTGTTTTTGTAGGAGGAGTGTTGTATGCATGCTGATATTTTGATAGGGAAGCTGGGAAAACCGGTTGCATGTCTTATATTTCATTAGATAACATCGTTTTTGATCGCAGAAAGCGAGTGTTGAAGTAATGCATACTGTTTTACAGGTTGGAAATCTGAGAAAAAAAAAATTAAAATTTCAGTTGCATGTTTTTTATTTTTCCTAGTTGAATAATATGCAATTTTGTGAAAATGATATGCATGCATGAAAATGGTAAATATCATCGCGATAGTTTTGTATCTCACGTGCATGGGGACACTCCCATTTGGGGTGTGAATCTGCGGTAACCAGCTTCAAAAAAAAGCATTTTCTCGGAAGGTTGTCGCACATTTTATAGGGTTGTCAAATAGAGATATATCGGAGGGTAGTCCACAGTGTGCTCCAGTGCATCAAATAAAATACTCCGGAGGGTAGTCCGGCGATTATTATCAGTACGTCGAATAAAAAAAAAAAAAAATATATATATATATATATATATATATATATATCATCGGAGGAGTGGTCAACATTTTGTCAGTGCGTCGACTAACTGTGTGAGCTAAAGAAATCTTTGTTTGAAATGATTTTATTATACATCTGGAAAAATATGGATGTGTGAGGGGAAATGGTGAAAGCGAGGGCATGGGATTTGGCACCTGACATTCATATAGATTTTACATGCTATTTATGTGAATGTGTGAGAGTGTGAACATGGCATTGTATGTGCACTTAGGTGGGAAGTAAGCCTCGTGGGAAAATTTCTTTGCTGAGTGCTCACCGAGTCGTCAGGAAACTAAATCTTTTTCAGTCTGGGAGCACTAACTGAGCACGTGAGGCTCACACGGGACCTCGATAAGTGAGAAGAAGAGTGGAAATGCCCTTGTTTGTAGTGTGGTTTTATGGGTTGGAAACCCATGTTTTTTTTTTGTAGTATGTGGAACAAAATGTATTATTTTACGAGTTTTACGGGTTTCCTCCTTGGGGTCCATGTATGAAAAAAAAAATGACTCATTTTACGTTATTATATGCAGCGTGGGACTGCAAGGAAAAAAGAAAAAAAAAAAAAGACCCTCTGGTTTTGGGGTGTCACAGTTTGGTATCAGGCGTGGGGTATCTGAAGATACCTGGGCCGGTGGGGCATGGGTTTAGAACTATCTTGTTGATGGTAGGAAGATCTGACTTGGTATGGCACGGTGTTGAGCTTAAGAGTTATAGTTGCCGTGCTGGGAGTGTGTCGGATCAGTTGGGTATCAAGGTCTATGTGGAGGTTACTGAGGTCAGACTGGGATTCAGATCATAGGCGTGCATTTTGTGTTTTCATGTGTATGTGTGTGGTTAAGGTCATTACAAATTGTGTGAATTATATCGTGGTAGGATGTATGTGGAAAACAAGGAACAGGGGTTGAAACATAATAATTTCATGGAAATTTGTAATAACTCTTTGCCATTTGACATGTGTGAATGGCAAGAGTCGAGGTCGAGGGGCGTAAGTGTACAGGGTGCAATCCGAAGCACCACTGTTACTGATGAGGGCCTTCGCCAGAGGCCGTGGTCTTCTCGATAACCAGCAACGCCTGGTGATCGTGAGTGAGAGAGTGCCGGTAACCTCCGGAGGTTGAGGCATCATCCTCCGGCGTTCACGGGGGACTAATGGTAATAACCATTAGTTGATCCGGTGAGGAGATTCTTCGGGCCATGGAATCACCTCACGGGCTACTTTCGGATTCATGGCTTCTTTCGACGAGGTGGAGATCCCGAGATTTGGTGGGAGTGGAGTCACGACTTCCCGAGGACTTGGAGACTATGACATGGGATGATTTTCGTGGAGCTATTCATGAGGAAGTATTTTAAACCACATGAACATCTGAAGGCACAGATTCCTTACGCCCGGGAGGGACGATGTTGTGCTCGAGTATGGCGATTCCACCGATTAGCACGTTTCGGGGATGATTATGTGGCCTTGGCGTGGCCAAAGTCGAAATTTGAGGATGAAATTTGAAATTGTCCATCGGGAAAGAATTGTGAGACATAACCTCTGAGACATGGACTCGTGGTCGTGCGGCCAGCGGTGTGGGCGAGAGATGAGGCATGAAGCATACGAGATCTGGGAGTGCTGGTGGCAGAGGAAGGAGGCGGACTGCTTCGTTCGGCTCAGCTAGGAAGGCTTCCGGTTCACGAGGGTTTCAGGGACCTGGTAGCGGCTGTCAGGCGAGGCCCAGACCCGGGACTCTAGCGATACGAGCGTCACGCCATTGCAATGGCTTTGAACATATGGCGGGAGTACCCTTGGCCCGAGATCGCGAGGCCATGGGCGCCTCGGTCGGTCATGATGGGACATACCTGAGATGTAATATGTTCCTTCTCACGGTCTGACGGAAGAATAGGTATCCCGGTCCCGGTCTTACCTGAAGCACCATACCTTCTGAACGGGCGAGGCGGAAGTATGGGTCGAGTCGGATGGGACTCCTGATAGGGACTTCGAGGACCGAGGGTGTGTCTGCCATCATCGGCCACCATCGGCGAGCTTGATCGATCAGCTTGAGCCTTCACGAATTTATGTTTCTCTGCAGCATCTCATACATGGTGAGGATGATTGATTCTTTGGCATCACATTCATTCATTTGTTGCATCATGTGAAGGGTGGGCTTAGAGGTTGGGACGCCCGGAAGGCACGATGCATGTGATTCTCCCACAGGATTAGGGTGATGTGCTGGATATGATTCTTCCCGAGGATTGCGAGTTGGGGTCTGGGTTCTACTAGGGTGGACACAGGGTTATGGACATGACGGAATTTGGCGTCATCCACAGGGATGTTGGTTGTGACACAAGTATAGTTATTGATTGTGAGCGTGGAAAGTTACACCGCCTACACTGGACGGTGCTCAGTGTCATGTTGGGGCGAAGCACAATGCTTTGCCCCGGGCCGTGTATGACTCGGATGGCGCGGGCGGTTGATGGGTTGCTTCTTGACCCGCCTGCACAGAAGACGAGGTGAGACGAGGACTTGGTTTACCTTGGGTAGTATCGCCGAGAAATCGAGGATGTTTTGCGGGCCAGGCTGCAGTTGCCTTCATGGGGATGTAGACTTCGCATTGCTGAGCTTGCCCCATAAATGCGTCGCCCATTTCTATGGCTCCACGTAGGATGTGCCGGTTGGAAGGTTGTGAGACTTCAGTCAGTCTGGGGATTCTTGGGCAGGGTTCATTAGGCCGAGCACTTCACCTTGGGACACTCAGTTCATTCTTGAAAGAGAAGGATAAGACCCTTCATTGTGCATATTGATTCTGGTAGTTGAGCCATTCTGATGAGAATCGGTATCCATTAGGATTAATGGTGTTTGATCAGCATTGAGGGGCGCGAATCTACTCAGACCGACGCTGCGCTGCCGGTTACCATCGGTTGGGGATTAGGAAGCGAACATCTAAGCGTTAGAATGCGATATAGGCGCCGGAGGTTCATTGATGCCCTTTGGTTGTGAATCTGCCCGGCATCATTCATGAATCCTCATCATGGGAGTATTCAGCCCTATTTAGATCGATTTGTGGTAGTCTTAATTCGATGACATCACGATCTACTCCCACCATTTGGAAGGAGGAGCATGAGGATCATTTAAGGGTGGTTCTGACTTTGAGGATCATCATTTTGTGCATGATTCGTAGTGGGTTTGGCTTCTTGAGGTGGGTTTGGCAGAGCACGTGGTGGCTCAGCCGACGTGTCGGTGGACCCTAAGAAGGTTGAGGGGCTGTTATGAGTTAGGAGGGACGAAGTCGGAGTCTTCGAGATCACGTGGTTTCTTAGGATTAGAGTCTTACGAAGGTTTATTGATTTCTCTGTTTCATGGCTTTTGTATTAAGATTGACCGGGAAGGAGGAATTCGATTAGTGGAATGACTGTGCTGAAGGCATTACAGCAATAGCTGAGAAGAGGAGGCTTACTTGTCCTATGCGATAGTCCCGAAAGGGGAAAAAAATGTACACCGTGTTTTGTGATGCCTCGAAGGAGACGGACTGGGGCGTCTTGATGCGTCAAGAGGTGTGGCTTATGGTTAAGCCAATTTGAAAAAACCACCATTAAAATTACCCCACGTGTTGTGGAGTTGGCGACCGTAGTCTTTGCCTTGAATTTAGACGCCGCACCTGTGTCTGATGAAGTAGTTTGAGTGTTTCGGACCACAAGTCTAAACTATGCATCATCTTCATGTGGGACCTCAACATGAGCAATGCGGTGGATGTGTTTGTAGGATTATGACTTCACTTTTGCATTCCACCGGTAAAGGCCGTGTGGGTGGTTGATGCGCTCGGCGGAGTCACGAGATCTTTGTTGTAGCTTCAGAAGTGGCAAATGCAGGAGCCCAGTGGGGCCGGTTCAGACTGCGGTGCGTGATGACTCAGTGCTGGGAAGTTTGATGTCACGGTCACTGTGAAGCGGTGATTGAGTCGAGGCGGGGCGTAGAATAATGTCCATCGGGGATCGGGTACGATCGAATGCGGGAATTTGAAAAGTGGTGTCTGATAGTGATCTTGATTATAGAGGATGGGTTATTGTTCCTCGGTTGGCCGGATTTGAGAGGAGATCCTCGGGGGGTTCCGGTGCTCCCAGGTTATTTGTGCATCCGGGTAACCGCAGATGTACCATGACGTCTTTGTACGCGATGTGCGAAAGCGGGATCTTGTACGTTTACGGGACTTTGTTAACCGGTGTCTCACGTAATCGGCGGTGAGGTGACATGAAGCCAAAGCGAGCTACTCGAAGCCACATTGAAGGTAGCGTGGAAGTAGGAACCGTCACGATGAACGCTGTGACCCACTTTACCCACACGAGACTGCGGGTATGATGCGGTATGGGTGATAGTGGGCGGAAACTCTGTCGGCCCATTTGCAACGTCGCAATGACCTTCACCTTGGAGTGCGGGTTGTATATCTGCGAGATAGTATGGTTGAATGGTACGGTCCATAATATCGGATCGAGATCTTTCAGTTTCACGGCTTCGATTCTGGAAAAGTTTCAGAGAAGGCCATGGGGATAACTGTTGTGATGATGCAGCTTTATCCTCTAGACGGATGAACGTGAGCAGACTGACGATTTTAGAAGACATGCCTACGAGCATCCGTCACCTGAATCTCGAGGTAAATGGGAGAGCGCCCGACTTCTGGTAGGGTTCTTCATAATAGCGATTTACTCAGGCAAGTATTGGATGGCGCCCCATGAGGCTCTCTGGCGGAGGCCATGTCGATCGCGATATGTTGGCAGACGGAGAGGTGGGAGAAGGCTCGTCGCGGTCGGTTGATTAGAACACCTCGGAGAGGTGGGTATGATGGGAAGCTTCTCATGCTTGCTCCTAGGCAGCGAGGAGAGTTGTGTGATGCAGAAGCGCCTTTGGGGGTTCAGGCGGGTGATCATGTCTTCTTGAAGGTGATACCTAAGAGAGGGTGATGATTAGGGCTTGGAAATTGTACTTTGGGTACATTGGACATCGAGTACTCGAGAGGGTAGATGCGATTCTTATTATCGGTTCGCGTTGCACTGCCCAGGGTTTGTCGACGTTCATGAGGTGTTTCACGTCTCTATGCTCCGGAAGTACACTCCAGATCTAACTCATATAGTGGATTGGGGAGAGCTTGTTGTTGATGTGGATGAGACAACCCAGAAGGAGGACCGATCCGTTAATCATGGATAATCGAGAGCAGGTTTCGTGGCAAGACACCGTTAGGGCTTGTAAAGGTGTTGTGGCGACAGAGTCGAGGAGCGACCATGAGGCGTGAGGACATCTGATGCGACGCTAACTTCTCCCTTCTTGTTACGAGAGGTCACGTTTCTGGTCATTGTGTTTTAAATGACTGTTACCTTATCACGTGTATTTGAATGTGGCTTAATGTATCATGAAAATTTGGAATGAAATTCTTTTAGAGAGGGAGGATGTGAACCCGGGAAGAAATGAGCGATAGACACGGGTGGCAAACCTGAAATTCTCTAGATCTTGGACAGCTACGGCCCGAGATCCGCCATTGAATTCGTTTCTTGAAATCTAGGTATAGTTGAATTGGGTTGAATTGAGAAGGTCGAATTTTACGTGTCTCGAGCCAGGCCGACGAATGAGGTGGCGACACATGGCATGAAGGTTCATGCCGTGGCGCAGAAGGAAAGACACTTGAAACCAAAGGCCAAATGTCTTGGTTTGGTTGCATGAAATTAAGCTTGAGTGAAGCTAGTGTCAAAGGAGATCATCATGAAGTGAATTAGCTTAGTTGGCACAGCATATGGAGTGCTGGGGTGTCGAGAAGGTTAAAGCGGTGTTCTCACGGACACCTCCAATTCGGTGAAGAGGGGCAGGCGCTGGGAGGGTTCTCCAGATTGCCTAAATTCGAGTGAGAGAAAGAGAAAGAAGAAAGGAAAGGAGAAAGAAGGAAAGAAAGGGGAGAAGAAAGGAAGGAGGAGTTGGTATCTGGCTCCAGCAAAAGGTGCAGTTCTTTCCTACTTGGGATATCCTTGTCTATGCCCTGATAGCCATGAGCTTAGCTAACATGGGAGATAGTTCAAAATAGTTTGGGACAGCTGTGATGTGTTCTGAGCACTTTGGATGCTAAGCATAATTTTAGTGTAGGTTGAACACCTTTAATTATATGTATAGTAGTATCTTTGATATTTTATGGTAAGGAAGTTGGAAAGAAGACCAGGTTGCATCTCTTATTTCATTGGATGACATCTGGGATTTTGATCATAACCAGTGTTGGTTATCTTTGGATTTGTGTGCTATTGTTTCTTGTTTAGAAAAATTTGGAAGAATTTTCCGGTTGCATGTGTTATATTCTTGATTAATAACATGCTGTTTTGTAGGAGAAGTGGTAGTAATGCATGCTGATATTTTTGGTAGAAGCTTGAAAGAAAACCCGGTTTGCATGTCTTATTTTTCATTGGATAACATCTGGAGTTTGAGGTGTGAAAATAGTGTTGGTATCTTTAAGGATTTATTATTAACCTCTTTTGTTCTTGTTGAAAATTTGGAAAAATTTTAGGTTATGTATTATATTCTTGATTGATAACATGCTGTTTTGTGGAGGAATAGTAGTAATGCGTACTGATATTTGATAGGAAATTTGGAAGAAAACCCGGTTGCATGTCTTATTTTTCATTAGATAACATGCACCGTTTTGATGTAAGCGATGTGGCAATGCATACGCATTTTACGAGTTGGAAATCTGGGGAAAAAAAAAATTAAAAATTCCAGTTGCATGGTTTATTTCCTAGTTGAATAATATGCAATTTTGTAGAAAATGATACATGCATGCATGAAAATGGTAAATATCATCGCGGTAGTTTTGTATCTCACGTGCATGGGGACATCGGCATTTTAGAGTGAAGTCTGCGACATGGCAGCGTTTTCGGAAGGTTGTCCACCACATTTTATCGGAGTTTGTCAAATAGAATATATCGGTAGTCCCGCAGTATTATCAGGTCTGTCCAAAATAAAATATATCGGAGGTAGTCCGCAGTAGTATGAGTCTTGTCCCAGAATAAATATATATATATATATATATATATATATATATATATATATACTCTCTTATATATATATATATATATATATATATATATATATATATATATATATATATATATATATATATATATATATATATATATCAGAGTGGTCTGACATTTTATCGAGTGTCCAAGCTATTCTTCGCTTGAGAGCAATATTCAAAGCAAATCCTTTTTGTTTAAAGAAATGAATTTTATTATACATGGAAAAATACATGTGTGAGAAATGGAGTGAGACACGGCGTAGGATTTGGCATATGACATTCATGTAGATTTTATGTATGTTTATGTGAATGTGAAATTGTGAACATGGCATTGCATGTGCACTTAGGTGAAGTCGCCCTGCGTAGGAAAATTTCTGCGCTGAGCGTTGCTCGCAGGTAGTGGAGGAAACTAAATCACTCAGGAGTGGGGCTTTGTTTGGGCAATGAGGCTCACACGGGACCTCAATCGTGAAGAAAAAGGCTGGAAATGCCTTGTTGTAATTCCTGGTTTTATGGAGTTGGAAGCCATGTTTTTTGTAGTATGTGGAACAAAATGTATTATTTTGTGTAGTTTTTGTGTAAAATAAATAAATAAGAATAATACATTTGTGAGTTTCTGGTTTCTCCTTGGGATCCATGTATGAAAAAAATGAAATCATTCTACGTTATTATATGCGGCGTGAATTTGCAGAAAAATGAAAAAAAAGACAGGGTTTGGGGGTGTCACGATCATACTAAACTAAGAGTCACAAATAATGTAATACCTTACTTCATCCTATGACCATCAAAATTCTGTCTTAAATATTTATGCTTTTGCATCCTTTAGGGTGGGTGTAGGTTAAAGTAATAAACTTCCTTAAAGTTGTATCTTTAGTAAATACTCCATTATTTAAGACATTAAGTCCCAATCCCAATTTCAAGATCTTATTGTCTTATTAAATCTGATCAATTGTTCCAAAAAGTTAAATGGTTTCAAACAATTCCTTATGGATCTAATTCTTCAAACAAATTTAGTTGCTTCTGTGCCCAACATAAGAACTCTAAAATCTGGAAGATTATATAACATAGACATAAACATCTAAATCTATACAATGATTTGCAACAACCTTAAATAAATTTCCAGGAATCAATTTTTTTCTATTTAAGACATAATCACAAGATTCTCATTTGTTTTATTGGTACTGAATAATGTCATCATAATCCTTAAAGTAATTGTGTCAATATCTCTATTTCTTGTTTTTAAAAAATCATTTTAAGAAGACAAAGATGAAATATATAATCTATGAGTAGATCATAATAAAAAAAATATCTTCATATCTTAGGGTGCAAAAATCATTTACTAACTAAATCATAATAAAGGTAGTTTTTCTCTATCTTGGAATTTCAAATGTTCTATAGTGTATGTCAATTTTTCATGTTGCATAGAACACAACATAAAATCCCTAATGAAAGACATCATTATACCAAAACAAATCTTCTGAGGCAATAAAATAATCAAAATAAGAGTTGCTACCAATTTGCTCTTCAACTCTCTAAAGCTATCATCATAGTTATAAGACCAGTCAAACTTAATTTATTTCTATGTCAGCCTGAAAATATAAGATAATCTTAGAGATCGTTTAATAATTTATTTGTTATACTCAATAAATCCCAAGAAACTTCAAACTTTAATAACAATATTAAGATGTTTCAAAATTTAAATTGTTTTCATCTAGCTCATCATTGATAAAAGACTTAACAACATTTCTAAGCAAAATAACTTTACATGCAGAACTTAGCTTATGCATAACAATTTATCCCATGATTCCCTTTAAACTAAACTCAAAGAATAACTAAGAATATGGAAAGAATAATGTTTTCAAACAGTCAGCAAATAAAAAAAAAGATAGTAAGCACCTTAATTCATCCTCAAAATCAAACAAAAACCTTAATGTTTAAGGAGTATGAAGTCAATTCAATATTATTCTTACCAATCGTCTTAATTTACTTTTAGATTTTGACTTCGTCAAAAAAAAAAAAAATCGAAGTACTAAGTTAGTTTTGATAGTAGCTTTCATACTTAGACTAATGACTAATTGAGGAAGTAATAGCAAGTTGGAAATATTTGTTGAGATATATTGTTTTAGACAAAATAATCAGAATGAGTTCTTACCTTTGGTTAAGTTTTTGTAAATAGTTTTAATATACTTGGTAGTTATTTCTTCAAAAAGGTTTATGGTAAGTTTATGAGTCCCTATGTGTTATGATCATATTGGAAAAAAAAATTAACACGAACTTGTGTAATTGACTACTGAAGATAATCAGTGGAAGATAATTTGGAAAGAAAATCCGAAAAGAAATTTGCACAGGTGTATGTTGATAATCGAAACAATATTGGTATTTAAATTTGGTGATTATGTTATCTTAAAGTTTTCTTATTGAGTTAAATTGAGATATTTGGAAGTTTGAAAATACATTGAGGAAAAAAACTCAGTCCTCAATTTAATGAGCCTGTTTGAAATATTAGAGAGGTAGGTACCATAGCATATAAAGTAGCCTTGCGCTAGGCACATAAAGATTCACTTAATGTGTTTTTATGTTTGACCCCAGCGAGGAAATATGTTATCGATTAGCTGCTCATGTTGTGGGTGATTGGAACCCTATTTGAATTTTTGAGACTTGACATGAAAGGTGCCCGTTCAGGTGTGGATGATGGATGGAGTTCTATGACATCTTTGTTGTCAAGTTGAAGGTAAAAGTCACATGGAACAATCATAGTATCGAGAGGGCCATGAGTTAGAAGAAGATGAGAGAAAAGCATCCTCAATTGTTCAAGACTTCGGGTATATGTCAAGTTTAGAGGATTAAACTTTTTATAAGAGGAAGAATGTAACACCAGAATTTGTATAGGTATAGAAGGTTAGGAAAATAATAATGGCAGGGAATTTGTAGGAGGTATAAATTAGGAAAATAATAACGACAGGGAATTTTATAGAGTATAAGTTAGGAAAATAATAATGATAATTCAATTAGTTCAATTAATTAATTAATTTAATGGAAGAGGGAGTAAAAGGTAATTTTCCTAATAGATACCTAGGTATAAATTGGAATAAGAAAAAAGAATCCCATTTCTATTAAATGCTTTGAATTTCTTTTCTAGAAGCTGGTATAATTCAGGAAGGGACGTACGGCTTTCGGATCTAGGGTTTGAAGAACAAATTATCTAGGTAAGATCTTCCTTATTTTATTTTTCTAGATTTTTTTAATATAGATTCTTTAATTTTCTTTCAGTTTAAATCAATCCTGAAGAAGTGATTTAATTCTGATTTCGTTCTTTAAGTAAATGGAAATAAGGATTTAATTGGTATCTTACTGAATTACTTTGTTATGAGAATGAAAAGTATTTGAGGAATAATTTTTGAAAAATAATAATAACAACTAAAATGAATTTAGAAAGAATATGGATTTGTATAAATATATGTATTTATAAGTATTTAAAGATGTATTTATTTTGGCAAGTAAATATTTTATTAAGGATTTAAATTTATAAGAATGTGATTAGAATAATTATTTAGCAATTATAAGGAAATAAGATGGATTAATAATACTTGTTGTCATAATATGATAATTGTTAGGTAAAAGGCTAGATAAGTATTGTGTAATATAATATAATTTGTAAATATTATTAATATTGTTTCTTTCTAGTAAAGATTTAGTTAAGTTAGAGGAAAGTAAAAATAAATAAATTATTAAAATGAATCCCAGAAAGGAATGTGAGTTTATAAAATTTGAAAAAAAAAAACTACCTAATTCAAATGATTTATCCATTTGAGCAGTTATAAATATATTTAGAGTGAACAAAAACAAAAATCATGTTGATAGATAAACTTTGTAAATCTGAAATTTTATAAATATTTAAGCTATTCTTTTATTTATTATGTAGTTAAAAAATTAAAAATAATATCATTGTAGAACATCCAGAATTGGAAAGTTTTAGAATAAATAGTAATGATGATAATTTCTTTTTATTTATTTTAGGAAATATTTCATTGAGGTAAATTCTTCGATTAGCTCTTTCAGCTTTTGGTACTCTGCTTTAAGTAAAGGATATTAATGCATATCTTTAAAAGAAAATTTGTTTTACTTCATTTGAGGATGAAAATTGTTTTAATGATTATATATAATCTTAGTTTTTATGAAAGTTTCATTTTTGTTATTGAATTATCCATGGATCAAGAAGTGGTTTTGAATTATTGTACTTTTGAGATTTGTTTTGTTTAAAGAAAGAAAATGTGAAAATATGATGTTTTATCAATTGAACTTTTGAATGAAATATTTAACTAGTTAAGATTAGGCCCCTATCTAATGAATAATAGTTGACACTATTATTTATCAACGGGAATAATAGTTGACCTTTACATTCCTTATTCGTTGAATGTAATTGATTTGAACCAGGCCCTCCCCAGGGGTTTTTGGTTGGGGATTACTATGCCTAGTAGTGTTTAGTTAGTCACCTGAGGAATAATTTACGACTGTACCATTTGAAGTCCCACATGGCTGGGCGCCATTTGATGTTGATGTTAGCTATGAGAAAAATATATTTGAAATATATTTAATTTTGGACTTGATAACTGAAGGTGTTTGAATCGGCTGATGAAATTGTTTGAATCACATTTGATATGACCCAGATTTGAAATAGATGTGAGAATGTTTTTGAAATAAATTTTATTTAATGTTCCAACTTATTTTGAATCTAAGTTTGATGAAAAACATCTCTATTATTATATGATTAAGCTTTTATCCATGAAAATGTATTAGTATTTCTTATTGAGCTTGCTAAGCTCATCCATTCGTTGACATATTTTAGTGCCTTTTCCCAGTTTGAAGGGAGTGATACAACTAGTTGGGGATTACCGTCATCATTAGGATTTGAATAGAACTTTATATTTGGATCATGTTGAACTAATAAGTTCATGTTTGCATGCGAAATGGTGGGTTTTTGAGAAGTTAATTGAGGCAGTCCTTGGATGATAACATTCATTTTATAATGAGTACAAAGTTGGATTTAGGAGATCCGGATGACTGTATATTTAGACGACTTTATATGTTTATAATTGAGATTTGAATATTTGAGAAACCAAATTTTTTTTATGAAACATGAATTTCGAGATTTGGAGAATTTATGGATTTAGAAAGTTCTTTACTTTGAACGTATTTAGCAATTGGACAAAAATCTAGTTACAAGGAAGGTTAGTATCACGTTGAAATATTGAGCAGCCGGGTTGAAACGAGACAGTGAATTGTGGTCATGCCCACTCCCTTGTAAATATCAAATCTCACTTGTATGTCTCCACTTTGTTCGAGGAGCTCTCTTTAATATTTAAGATCTCTAAAATCCCAATTTATGGCAATATAAAAGCAAAAATGTTATTATCGTATTTCTAATGCCTTTCAAAGCAGCATTCACTGAAGCATGAACTTATTAGTTGACTGTGATCAACATAAAAATTCTAATCAAATGTGATATTGTCCCTGACTATATCACTCAGTGAAAACAAAACACCTAAAAATATGTCCTTGGAATAGAAGGCAAACTTAAAAATAATGAAAATGCTAATACATGTGGATCAAAGATTTCAATCACCTGCAAATAGGAGATGTTTTTCATCAAAACTTTATTCAAAATAGTAGAACGATAACTAAATTTACTTCAAAACATTCTCACATCCATTCAGAAATAGATTTAATATCAAGTATTGATCAGCTATTTCGTATCATTTAGATTCAAAACTTTCATATAAGTCCAAATAAATACATTTCAAATATGTTTTCTTTTGGTCAATAATGGGGACTTTCGAATGGGTGTAATTTGTAAACAGTTAAATTCATGCAGATTTGGACCAGAGAGACGAGCTGCTAAATGGCTAACTGTAACAAACCAAGCAGGGACCGTCACCACCGAAGGAATGTAAAGACAAACTATGACAGGCTGAATAGTGTCGACACTTCCTGGATTGACTGAGCTCGAACTGTAAGTCAAATATTCATTCAAGATTAAAGTACAAAAACATCATATTCCATTTTCTTCAAGTAACAACAAATGCAATACATCAACTCTAAAACTACTTATGATTCAGTAGATAATAAATCAAAATAAAAAAATAAACTTTCCATCACTAAATAACAAAACAAGCACAGTATCACTCTTTAAAAAATACACATTAATATCACCTCAAAAAAGTATAAACTTGAAAAGAAACTATCCGGCGAGCTCACGATAAGCCTATTTCTCTTAAATATATTAATTTACTAGAGAAAATCTAATTTTTTTCTAAAAAAATGGCAAAAATGGCTGTTTAGGTCACAATAAAATTTTCTAGATCTCGAGATAAGTGACAGGACTTTATACGTTTGGAGATGGAAATCTCATGAAATCTAGCTCCATGTTGGTGGTAGTGCAAGCGATTCGGAATTTGCGGAGTTTTCGAATAGCAGGTAATGATGTGGGACACTTGGCACATTTTGGTGGCTCATGGTGTATGATAATAACATGAGTTCTGATCAACTTGATCTCTCCAGTATGGGACTGATGGACATGGCGGGATACCATTAATTGTAAGACACGAGAATTCCCAATTTACCGGAAAAGGTAAAATATTAATTTCGGTTACAAAATTCTGGTGTAATTTAGGTTAAAAATCCAGAATTTATTCTCTAGATCTCGGATGATGAAACGGATTTCACTAGTTGGAATTGTCTCGTAAATCTAGCTTCTTGCGTAAAATTTAGTGAATTAGGGGCAGTCGAGTTACCACGTTTTAGAGGCATCACGTTTAGTGCCATAAAGCGATTTTGATGCGGCGAAAGTCACATATAACACGTACTCATGTGCCGCCATAAGTGGCATGGTAGAGAAATGATGAAAATGGACGGCCGAGATAGTGCAGGAGTGTCAGCGGGAATGAAGAGGACCAGCGGTCGTTTGGAATTTTTAAATGAGGATAAGACAAAACATGCATAGTGGTCTTCTTCCTTTTTGAAGGCCAAAGATGCAGTAGCTGGGCAGGGGGATGGACAGCAGCAAAAATGGTGGATTTTAGTGAGGAGATGTCGGCGCCTGCAAATATCGGGCGATCCAGACCGTCGATCTTCGGGACAAGCGGGAGCTACCTGCGCGGAGCGACTCTGTGATGGACCGCCGGTTAGGAGTTTAGACAAACTCCTTGAGGTAGGGGTTTCTCCCTACTTAGGTTTTATTCCTTCTTTAAGTACTTTGTCGATGTTTCAGTTGGTTTGAGGCCGTGAGGGGCCGTTTGATCGGTCCCAAAACATGGGACCGAATTATGGAAATTTTTTTAGATATTTTGGTCGATCCATGGGCATTTAGGGAGGCGATTTGGGTGTTATATGATAATTTATGGAATAAATTATGCTTTAGTGTAATATAAGGCCGAGGAAATGGCCGTGAAACTCGGATTCACCAAGTGAACCGATGATTTAATGAATTTTAAAGATAGTAATGAGGTTTCCTATTCCGAAGCAGTGTTCTCAAAAATAATTTTTGTGAATTAATATGTTTAGTCGGAAATAATTCAAGTAGAATTGCTCGTGTTTGATCGTTAGCCCATGTGAGCTAATTTTGATGTGATGAAATGCGAAATTACATAACATTTGTGTGATTTAATTTTTATGTGAATATATGCATGTTTATATATTTGCATGTGTTATAGGCGCGACAATGGAGTGTCATCGTTCCATGCTATGCCAGCAGGACTTACTAGGACGGTAGGAGTGAGTGCATGAGATGAGTCTAGAGAAAATTAGGTTCGAACAGTTGTCTAAAAATGATAATTATCGGAGGGTAGTCCATACCAAAAATATCAATCATCGGAGACGGCCCAATTGATATACATCGGAGGGTAGTCCACAAATAATATCAATCGTCGGAGACGGTCCAATTGATATATACACATCGGAGGGTTGTCCACAAACAAATAAATATAATAGATTCTCATACGAGGCTTAAGGCGAGGTGTAGAGAACCAGTGAGGACTTCAGTGCAGATGATCGGTTAGACATTCAAGTAGGATCATGCCATTTGCTTGAATGTGTGTTTTTATTTTAGACATTGCGTTGCACTTAGGTGGAGAGTAGCTACTTAGGGTGATTCCACTATTGAGCAGGCTCGCACATTAGGATCTTATTTTACGGTACGGGAGGGTGCGAGGACGGCTCGTCCCCAGAGGGTGTGGTTTAAGAAGAGAGTCGGGATTGTGGCTTTGGGTTATGATGTTCTACATGTATTAGAAATTCTCTAATTGTAATATATGTGTTGTATAAGAAGAAAAAGCATTTGAACTCTTAAAACTGTGGATATAGTTGGATTCATAGTTGGTATGTTTATAAGGTATTGTTTATGGGCGTGGCGGTTCTTTCATGTTGTGATCATGTGGATATGTTGTGAGTGAAGATGCAAGGGCTAGTGGCCATTATTTACTCGATTTAGTTGTATATGAGACCACAGTGTGGTCATTGGGTACATTTGGGACGGGTTATGTACTAAGGCATCGACTCAAAGGAGACTACTGCTTGATTTTACAAATGGTGTCGGGTAACTTGAGCATCCACTTAACATTCCGCTTTGTTGTGGTAGTCAATGGACCCCGGGTTTGGGGCGTCACGATTGGAGGGGCTCCAGTATTGGTGGATAAGTGGATAAGAAATCCAATGAGCCATGGTGGCTTGACAAGTGGCAAGGAGGGGAACAAAAAGGAGACATTTCTTCTCCATTTTGATGTAACGTGCAGTAGGTGAGAGAAGTGAACAAGTTTTCAAAAAAGGAGGGTTTTTAGAGAGAGAAAATGCAACTTCTCTCTAGATTTCCCGGCTTTCGGACCGTCGGATCGCTTTGGGCCAAGAAGCAAAGTTGTTCTACGCGGTGAGGGCTATGTGTGGGCACCGGTTTTGGGGAGTTTCGACAAATTCAAGAGGTAGGGGTCTTCTCCTACTTGGTTATTTTCGGTTTTAAGAGCCGTGTTAATGATTTGGTTGGTTTGAGGTCGTGCGTGGCCGTTTGATCGGTCCCAAAACTTGGGGCTAGGGTGAAATATGGAACCGTTTTGGATAGTTTAGAAATTTGTTTGGGTGGTTGTCGATAATTTGTCACGATAAATTATGGTTTGGGTGTTTTGGGCGAAAATGGCCATGGATTTGGTTCTGATGGAACCGTGCTAATGAGTGGTACGCTCACGGACTGACCAGCTACTGGACCAAGGACCGTTAAAAAGCAGTCCGGTTTTGCCCAGTTTGGCGAAATGGTTCATGTGTGTTGTAAGCAAAATATTGCTCGAATTGAACGGCTTGGAATTGTGTGAGAAATAATATGTTAATGCATCTAACTAAATGTGTTAACATGATGTGGAATTATATAAAAATATAATTGTGTGTAAGCCATTGGAAATGAGTATAATTAGCTCAGTAAGCTAATTTTGATGTTATTGATGTGAATTAAATAAATACAAATTTTGTTAATATATGTGTAAATGATATATTAGCATGTGGTTTCAGAGTATCTTGCATTTTATATGCAACAGGGTAACCTAGAAAATTAGGTGTGAGTGCATGGCATGAAAGAAATGAAAAGGAGGTATTTCTCGCATTCGGCTTTTGTTAAAAATGATTTAATATTTTGAATTATTGTCTTGCATTACCTATGAATGCATAGACATTGGTATGGAATGTTTTCTGTATGTGAATAGTGTCTCAGGGCTATGTTTACGCCTTAAAGACACTGCATTGAATATTAACTTGCCATTTGACATGTGTAGATGGCTAGTTGAGAGGCGAAAGGGCGTGGGGCGTCGTGGGTGCTTGATCGAGGCCTTGCGGTGTTGACAGCGGGCCTTTGTTGAGGCTATAGGGATTGCATTCTTCTTTGTGCATAGGCCAATGCGACCCAGGTAACCAAGGAGGTCAGAGTGCGTCCGGAGGTTTGGGCACATCATCCTCAGAGCATTTCATGAGGAGAGGAGATCCAATGAGTGGCGAGACCATTGGTTCATGCGGTCGAGAAGGTGTTGGAGGTATGGAGATTACCTGCGACCGAGGATTAGACTAGTTTGCGTTCCGGTTAGAATGTGAGGCCCCAGTATGATGGGGCCCGGGCGAAGACCTCTAGAGACCTAGAGGCAATGACATGGAGTAGAGTTCGGGGCTGTTCATGGGTAAGTATTTTACAGATCACTAGCATCGCATGAGCTGAGGAGTTCTAAGTGAAGCGGGGGGTGATATTTGTGATGGATTATGTGGCTAGATTCAGGCTGGCAGTTTCTTCACACATTTGATGACACCACGGATATGGCTAATCGGGAGATTCGAGGAATGGTGAAGTTGTCCATTAGAGCGGGATTGTAGGCCTTCGCCACCACAAGACATGGACTCACATGGTTGGGGCCATGCGACCGCCGAGAGGATCGAGGATGCTCGAGCACTGCGGATCACGGGTGTTGTTAGTAGCAAGAGGAAGGAGAGTCGGTCTTCTTCTAGTTGGAAAGCGAGGGCTTCTAGTTCACGTGGGTTCAGCTGTGATACCTCAGACCGAGGATAGATTAAGGTTGTCGGTCAGGCTGGGTAAATGGTGTGCTACCATTGCAAGCCTTGGATGCCACATAGATTGCCCTGACGGGGATCGGGGTTTTGGGGCGTATGATCCCATTCAGCGGTAAAACGGGAAAGATCGATATATTCTCGCGGCCGTGGGGCGAAGGCCCGGTTTATGTCTCGGTACACGGGCACCTCAGTTACACAGACAAGCGGAGGAAGCTGGAGTTTGGGCCGAGGGCGGAGGGCGAGGCCCATGGCGGGGACATCGGGGTTGGGCGATGTCTAAGCCATCACACCACCGGCTGAGTCAGTAGATCATCTAGTTATACAGGGTATGTTTTTGCTATCTCGCCTCTAGGCAAGAGTGTTATTTGATTATGGTGCGTCGCATTCATTCATTGTTGCATCAGTTGTGATAGAGTTGGGTTTAGAGGTTGAGGCCTTGGAGGAGCACTTGTATGTGAGTTCTCCCCTAGGGATTAGGGCGAGGATAGGGATGATATGTCATGGTTGCGAGTTAGAGATCTCGGGAATTCTACTCACAGTGGACCTGAGGGTCATGGACATGTCAGAGTTTGACGTCATCCTTAAGATGGATTGGCTGACAACTTACAGAGTCGTTATCGATTATGAGCGTAGGAGGGTTACCTCCTACACGCAGGATGGTACTCGTGTTGTATTTCAGGGGGACAAGCATGATATTTTTCCCCAGACAGTGTACGAGTCCAGGTGTCATGGACATTTGGCAGGTTGGCTAGCAAGCCTTACCCTATAGGACGAGGTGAGACTAAACCTAGATCTACCTCTAGTAGTTTACGAGTGTGAGGATGTTTTTCCGGACAAGTTACCAGGATTGCCTCTGTAGAGGGTTATAGACTTCGATAGCCGAGTTACCTAATTGCTTAGCCCATCTCCTATGACTCATAGGATGGCACCGGGTTGAGATTGAAGGAACTGAGTCCCGGCCCTACGGGAGTTATTGGACAAGGGGTTCATTAGGCAGAAACACTTCACCATGGGGCGCTCAGGTTACATTTGCGAAGAAGAAGAGACAGACCACCGTGCATTATTTACCTAGGTTGAGAACGGGGTTACGATCGAGAATGTACGTGAGGATTGATGAGCTTGTTTGATCGGTTGAGAGGTGCGAGTCTACTCCAGAGATGAACCGCCGCCTTTGGTTACCATCGGCAGGGTTGGGAGGCGAGATATCCCTAAGGCGGCGTTTAGGACGAGTTATAAGGCTTTGAGTTTATAGTGATGCCCCTTTGGATTGGCGAATGCGCGAGGAAGCATTCATGGACCTCATGCATAGGGTATTCTGACCTATCTGAATCGGTTTGTTGTATTCTTTGTGGATGACATTTTGATCTGCCGATCAAAGTGGGAGCATGAGGATCGCCGAGGATCGTTTCACCGAGTTGTTGAAGTCATGGCTATCGCTAAGTTCGGTAAGTGCGGTTTGGCTTGCGGGGTGAGATTTTTTAGGATGTGTGGTGTCGGCGTTAGGCTTGTCGGTGGACCCGGAGAGGGTCGTAGTGATGGAGTTGGGAGAGGGTTGAGTAAGTCTTCCGAGATATGTAGTTTCTTGGGATTGGTTGCGGGTACTACGAGGGATTCCATTGAGGATTTCTCGATTAGGCGGCACACATCGCGAGATTGACCGGAAGAGGGAGAGTCGAGGATTTGATTGGGATGATCGATGCGAGGAGGCATTCCAGGAGTTGAAGAGGAGACTTATCTTGATAGTCCCGGATAGGGGACAGGGGTACACAGTGTATTGTGATGCCTCGAGGGTAGATGGATGTGTTTTGATGCGGTAGAGGGTAGCCAACATGGTTCCCTTCGGTTGAAGAATCATGAAGCGGGTACCCCCACACGACATGGAGTTGGCGTAGCTGTAGTCTTCGCCTTTGAATATTTGGCGCCTTATTTATATGGCGAAGCAGTTTGAGGTGTACTCGGACCACAAAGTACGAAGTATATTTTCATGCGGCCGAGACCTCAATAGAGAGACAACGCAAATGGATGGAGTTCTTTAGAGGATTATGACTTCACTTTGCATTACCATCACAGTGAGCGAATGTAGTGAAGCTGATACTCGGTCGGAAGTCGAGGAGCATTGGCTAGTATGGCTTTCACCGGGAGTGGCGGGATGCTCGAGGCCGGAGTGGGACCGGTTGGAGCTCTGATGCTTGAGTAGGCCTGGGGTGCGTTGGGGGTTTGGTGGCTGCGAGTCACTATTGAGCGAGTGATTGAGTCTACCCCAGGGGCGGGATGCGGGACCAGTGTCCGTCGGGGCCCGGGTACAGTCAGTCTGGTGGCGGTACGAGGCCGCTCAGCGAATGGTAGTCTTGATTATAAAGGGCGGAAGTAGTGGTTCCCCTAGTTGATCGGTTGAAAGGAGATTCTCGAGGAGTTTCATGCTCTCGATTCGCGGTCATCCGGTGGCATGAAGATGTACGCGGGGATCTTAAGTCATCGGTACTCTTGGGCGGGATGAAGAGACACGTAGGGGACTTTGTTCGATGATGTCTCACGTCTCACGTGACCCACTTTCCACGGACACCGTAAGTACATGATGCGGTATGGGTGATAGTGGACTAACTCACGAAGTCGGCACATTTTCTAGCCGTGCGGATGACCTTCACATTAAAGAGATTCTACCGGTTGTACATTCGAGAGATAGTAAATTTTACATAGATCTGCGATATCTATAGTGTACGATCAAGACGAGGTTTGGCGCACTTTGGAAGAGTTTCCAAAGGCTATGGGCTTCTGGTGACCATGAGTACAACTTTCCACCGCAGGCAGATGGTGATCGAGAGAGGAGTTCTAGAGGTGTTAGAGGACATGTTGCGAGCATCGTCTGAATCGTAGGTAGGCTGGGAAGAGCATTTTCCCTTAGTGGAGTCGCCTGTGACATTTATCGAGCGGAAGTAAGCGGATGGGCGCCATCACGAGGGCATTATATGGGGAGGCCATGTAGATCCAGGTATGTTGGGCCAAGTAGGAGAGGCTCCATCGCGGTCTTTACGATACGTTAAAGGAACACCTCAAGAGAAGGTGAGCTTGATACGACAACGTCTTCTCGTGGCTTAGGCGGCATAAGAGCTATCTTTGATGTCTGACGTCGACCCATAGAGTTCAGGTTGAAGTCTGTGTCTTCTTGAAGGTGATGCACCAGAAGTGGTTGGGTTCAGCCAGCCTTGAGCTATCGTAGGGTTTATTGGTTTCTTCGAGATACTCGAAAGAGTAGGCATGGCTGTCTGGGTCAAGCTTTACCGCCAGGCATGTCGGTGTCTCACGGTATTCGCGTCTCCATGCTCTAGAGGTACACTCCAAATCCTGCTCTTGAAGTGGATTAGGGAGAGATTGAGATTGACACTGATGGGACCTTCGAAGAGGGACCAGTGTGTATTATGGATAGCCAGGATCAGGTTTTGCGACGCAAGACCATGAGGCTAGTGAGGGTGCTATGGTAGCAGCGTGGAGTGGAGGAGTCAACGTGGGAGCGCGAGGACACGATGCGGGCCACCTATCCCTTCTTGTTTAGAGATGAAGGTATGTGGTTTAGTTGTTTAATACCTAAATGACTAGTTTACATGCATGGTATAGTGCACGTTGCATATGCATGTGAGTTGTTGTGATTGTCCAGAATTTCAGGACAAAATTCTTTTTAAGGAGGGGAGAATGTAAGACCCGAGAAAATTCTAATTTTCAGAAAAATGGTAAAATAGTAATTTCGGTAAAAATCCAAAATTTTTCTAGATCTCGGATGACGAAACCAGACTTCACCGTTGGAATCGTCTCGCGAAATCTAGCTACCACGTCGAATTTCGGTCGGTCAGAACGGTCGAATTTCATGTTTTGGAGGCACCGGGTGTCGAATGCAGTAAAAGGCTCGTGAAAGACATGTGATGTGAAAAAGTCACATCTTCACGTATGCTCATGTGACACATGTTGCGTGATTAGAGATGATGGAAATGAATGGCTGGGTGTGCGAATGTCAAATAGTGAAAGGAAGAGACATGATGGGAATTAAATGAAATGTTAATGAGATAATAAGACAAAACTTGAATAGTTGTCTTCTCAAACAAAAAGATAAAACGTGCAGGATGAAGAAATTTCGTGCAGTAGCTTGAGTTTTTGAAATCTAGAGAGAGAAAGTGTGCCTTCTCTCTAGATTTCCCACCGTTTGGACCGCCGGTTCGCAGACAGTAAGAGAAGAGTTGTTCTGCGTAGTCGAGGGCTCACAGCGTGGACAGCATTTGGTAGGTCGGCTTGACTCAAGATGTGCAGAAAAGAGGAATCTTTTCTACTTAGTTTATTCTTTGGCTCATAGCCATGTTTATGGTTAAGGATATTATGAGGCTTGATTTAGTTGTTAATTCGGTCTCAAAACCTTTGAATCGAGTGGAGAAAATCCCAAATTTGTTGGGCGTGAGAGCAGTGCCAACTTGGGGTTTCTTGTTCACATGAATGAATGAAGATTTTCTTGGTGTGAAAATGTGTGTTGTAAGTGATTCAAAATGAATTGCTTGTGTTTGCTAATTAGCCCATGTGAGCTAATTTTAGTGTTATTGATGTGAATTTAATAACATGATTTGTTTGAATTAATTATGTTAATATATATGCATGTGAATATATTAGCATGAATGTTTTGGGATTGGCATCATGCATTCCATATGCAGCGGGGCACCACAGAATATTAGGAGTGAGTGCATGACATGAAGTGTAGCTTGAAATGTTTGTGAGAAGGAATTTCGGCGGATTTTCAGGGTGCCCCAGTAGTCCAACAGTCACTTCGGGATGAGGACCATGACTGTTCGGAGCGTTATCCGACGAATTCGCCTAGAGGGTAGTCGATATATTTTACCCGAGCTCGGTAGCAAGTTTTCGAGAACAAAAGCTTGTTTTGAAAACTGTGATTTCTCGCATTACTGTAGGCATATGTGAGGTTATTGTGTTGTTGACATGTTGTCCCCCGGTGAGACTCCGGGACATGGGATTAGCCATGTAGAGCATTAGTAGGTTCATGTAATTGCTTGGATGTGATTGTTTGCCATGCGTATGCACTTAGGTGAGGTAACCCATGTAGGAAATTGTGCTGGGCTTTGCTCACCCACTGTCGAGGATCATTTCGGTGCGAGGAGTTCTGGGGACGGCCGCTCACTAGGACCGCGTTTAGAAGCCGGGGTTGTGGCTTTGGCATTGTCATTTATATAACATGTATTAGAAATTGTACATTTAATATATGTTTGGTAAAGAGTAATTTATTAACTCTTGAACTATTGTATATAGTTGATGTATTTTGTGAGTATTAATACAGGGGCCCAAGTGGCCATTATTTTACTCGCATGTGGACCCTGTGTGGTCATTGTAAATTGTTGGGACGGGTTTTGTACCTTGGGTGAGCTCCGTACAAAGGAGACTGCGCCCGTTTTCATGAGTGGTATCGGGTTGGGCATCCACCATTATTCCTTGAGTTGTGGGTTGTCGACGGATCCCGGGAATGGGGTGTCACATAATGCATGTAACTAAATGTATTAACATGATGTGTAATTATATAAAAATATAATTGTGTGTAAGCCATTGGAAATGGATTGTAATTAGCTCAAGTGAGCTAATTTTGATGTTATTGATGTGAATTAAATAACATGTGGCATGTATGCAAATTTTGTTAATATATGTGTAAATGATATATTGGCATGTGTGGTTTGGAAATGGCATAATGCATTTCATATGCCGGGGCAACCTAGAAAATTAGGTGTGAGTGCATGGCATGAAAGAAATGAAAAGGAGGTTTTTCTCGCATTGGCTCAGGCATGCGTGAGGAGTCGGTGAGGACTCGAGACAAGGGATTGGGTATGTAGACATTCAAGTAGGATCATGTATTTGCTTGAATGTGTTTATGTTATATCATTGCATGTGCACTTAGGTGGGGTAACCCATGTAAGGGAGATTATCACTAGGCATTGCTCGCACTGTCGAGATAGGTATTTAAGTCTGAGGGAGCGTAGGGAAGATGGCGCTCATTAAAGGCCGATTTTTTTAGAAGAAAGACGGATTATGGCTTTGATGTTTTTGTATAACATGTATTAAAATTTTAAATCTTAATATATGTTTGTATTAAGAGTGATGTATCAACTCTTGAACTATTGCAATATAGTTGGATGTATTTTGATGAGTATAATATGTAGGCCAATATGGCCATTTTTACTCATGTATGGGTCTCTTGATATGAGACGAAGGTATTCCGCGGGTTGACGGGTTGTCAACGAGACACCCCGAGACTTGGGGCGTCACAATAATAAGGAAGAAACTATCATCATTACTTATTTATTATTAAAACTTTCCTAATTTGATATTCTTAACAATGATATTGTTTTTAATTTTTTAAGAGCATAAAAATAAATAAATTATTAAAATAAGATCCGAAAGGAATGTGAGTTTTATAAAATTTAAAAAAAAAAAAACTACCTAATTCAAATAGTTATCATTTGAACAGTTGTCAATATATTTGGAGTGAACAAAACCAAAAATCATGTTGATAGAATAAACTTTATAAATCTCAAATTTTATAAAATATTTAGAACACTAACCTTCCTTGTAACTGGATTTTTGTCCAATTACCAACACATGTTCAAAGAAAATGCGCAACTTTCTAAATTCATCAATTCTCCAAATTCAAAATTTCATGCCGACAAAAATTACTTCTAAATATCCAAATCTCAATTATGAATATCATATAAGGTTGTTCAGAATATAACAACATTTGGAATCTCCCAAATCCAACTGTGTACTAATATAAAAAAGAATGTTATCATCCAAGTGACTTTCTCAATTAACTTTCAAAACCAAACATTTCACATAAACAAGAACTTATTAGTTCAACATGATCCAACATAAAGTTCTAATCAAATCCTAATGATGACGTATCCCTAACCTAGCCATCACTCGCGAAAACTAAAAGTACCTGAAAATATGTCAACGAATGAGAGTGAGCTTAAAACCCAATAAGACATACTAATACATTTTCATGGATCAAAAAGTTCTCAATCATATAACAAATAGGAGATGTTTTTCATCAAACTTTAGATTAAAAAATAAGTTGGAACATTTACAAAATTTACTTCAAAACACTCTCACATCTAATTCAAATCAATTTCATATCAAATGTGATCCAAACAATTTCATATCAAATTTAGATTCAAACACTTTCATATCCAGTCCAAAATCAAATACATTTAAAATATATTTTTCTCTAGTCATCAAATATCAAATGGTGCCCAGCCATGTGGGACTTTCAAATGGGTGGCTAGACATAAATTGTTCCTTTTAAGGTGGAATGGAGACAAACGCTCTTAGTACTAGTAACCTCTATAGAAACCACTTGAGGCAGGGTTTTAAATCAGTACATTAAGCCGCAAGGAATGTAAGGTCAACTATTATTCCCGTTGTGAAAGTAGAGACAAAGTGTCATTATTATTAAGTTGACAGTACAGTAACTTAAGAATCAAATATTTCATTCAAAGTTCAAATTACAAAACATCATATCTCATTTCTTTCGTAAAAAAACAAATCTCAAAAGTACAATCATACAAAACTACTTTTTGATCCATGGATAATCAAATAAATAAAAAAAAGTAAAACTTTTCATAAACCAAGATTATATATAATTCAGTTAAAACAATTTTCATCCTCAAATGAAGTAAAGACAAACAATTTTTTTTTAAACAACCTAGCCGTACGTCATTATTAGACTTTATCCATAAACAAACCATCATAATGAAACATTGTCATCAACTAAGGTTCTTGGTAACCCTATCACAAAATCCATGGTAATAAGTTTTCACACTCAGTTAGAAAGTTGCGCATTTACTTTGAACAAGTGTTTAGTAATTGGACAAAAATCCAGTTACAAGGCAGGTTAGTGTCGTTTCACACTTCAAACCTTCAGGCTAAAGGCTTGAGGGTGTGATAGGCGTTTAGTGAGTGTGTATATAAAATTATGCAGAAAAATATAAAAAGAGTGCCTATTCCGCGCAAGTATACGCTTGTCAAGTAATAAAGTGTACCTAACCTAAGTACGGATATCGATCCACAGGGAAAATGGGGATGCTAAGTGACAAAATTATAATATAACTTCTCCTAATATCCAAACTAACAATTGTGATAGTAAACAAAATTTAAACTGACTAATGAAATTTCTAAATCTAACTAATGAAGTTCGCAACTAAGGAAACGAGAGATTATAAATTCCTAGGGTACTTGGTGCAATCGGACAATCCTCTTAGATCTAAGTCAAAAATTCTACTCTATTGTTTTTCATGAAATGCTTTCCAAGGCGACTCTTGTCTAAATAAATTATAAACTCTCTCGAGGTCGAATAACCTATCAACTAACACTAGGTATTTTGCTTCTCGGCTCAACCCAAGCATTAGAGATGCTTTAAGATCGAAATCTCACACGCCTCCTAATTTTGATAATTTCTACACTACGGGCTAATTAAGGTTGATTCATCTATGTCTAGTTCTTTGCTCCTTCTCAGATCTTACAGACCACTCACCACATTGAGATTAGCCCAGAAATTAATATGTAAATAGAACCAAGTATGAATCAATAGAAGGCATTCACAAAAACAATAGAAGGAACATTGTAAATAGATATAAAACTCATGTTCAATACACAGCAAAACCTAGATCTATGAATTTAAAAAAGCATGATAGGGTTTGATACATCATAAACTTAGGATAAAACATGAAAAAGGAAGAAAAAAGAAACTATAATGATCAAATGATGGTGAGTCTCGGATTTTCTTCACAAATCTCATGATCTTCTCCCAAATCTTCAAAAACAGCTCCCAACCTCCTTTCCTTGAATTTTAAAGTGTGGACAAAGTCCCCTTCTCCGAGCCCTAGCCGCCTCCTCCTTGGTCTCTTTCGGGTTTGAGCTTAAAAACCCTCCATTATGGGCTCAAAATGGGCTAAATATCCACCCAAAACCGACCCCGAACGTCGCGACGTCGTGCAGCAACGTCGCGACGTCGGGATCTTCTTTATAGCGGCGTCGCGACGTTGGTTGCCAACGTCGCGACGTTGCTGTAGTACACTGTTTTTGTTCCCGGCATTAAAGCGTAAACTTTGTCATCACGAACTCCGATTTTGGTGTTCTTGGTACCGTTGAGCTCTTGAAGTCGTGAATATCATATATGGATTGATATAATATGAGCTCATATGATATCTGAAAAATTCAAAATACAGTAGCCTCTCCTGCTGAAGGTGCTGCAATGTTTGCTGATTTTCTTCAAGTTTTGGAACTTGCATAACTTCTTTGTTCGAACTCCAATTTTGGTGTTCTTGGTATCCCTGGAAAGCTCTTGAAGTTTAGAATTCATCCATATATGTCTTGATGCAATAGGATCTCATATGATGTCTGAAAACGTCAAAATTCAGTAGCCTCTCCTGTTGCTTCTGTAGCAGTTTTTCCACCAATTTTGCACAATTCCACCAAATCGATGACCTGATCATAAGTGTGAACTTTTAGAGCATTAGGACACTTATTTAACATAAAAATACTAGAAAAACTAACTAAAGCATAGGAATAAAATGAGTATTTAAGATACTCATCAGGGTGTGAATTGACAGTCATGCCTCTAGGGTGGGTTTCGGGGTGTGACAGAGTGGTATCAGAGCTATAGGTTTATGATCTTAATGGGAACTTGTTTAAGTTTGTCTATGGGGATAGTTGAGTGACGTGTTAGTTGATAGTTCATATTCGTTTGTGTATTCTTAGCATTCTTTACAAATGTATGTTAGATAATTGATTTCTTGGTGACTAGTTAAAGTTCACTACACTCTTTTGCCCTTGTATTGTTTGTTGGTTTAGTGAATATACTTTTATCAATATGAATGATGATTTGAATTTGTCACTTCTTTGGGACATGTCATTATGGACAATATGGTGGTTTGAAAAGTTATTTTATGTGATTGGTAAGAAGAATATTGAATTGACTTAATACTCCTTAAACATTAAGGTTTTGTTTGATTTTGAGGATGAATTAAGGAGTTTACTATCTTTTATTTGTTGATTGTTTTGGGAAAATATTGTCTTTCCATATTCTTAGTTATCTTGAGTTTGGTTGAAGGGAATCATGTGGATAAATTGTTACGCATAAGCTAAGTCTTGCAAGGTAGTTATTTGCTTAGAAATGTTGTTAAGTCTTTTAAGTCAATGTGATGAGCTATGAAAACAATTTGAAATTTGAAATGATCTAATAATGTTATTAAAGTTTGAAGTTTCTTGGGATTTATTGAGTACTACAAATAAATTATTAAGTGATCTCTAAGATTATCTTATATTTTCAGGCTGACATAGAAAGAAGTTAAGTTTGATGGGTCTTATAACTATGATGATAGCTTCATAGAGTTGAAGAGCAAATTGGTAGCAACTCTTATTTTGATTATTTCATTGGGTTCACAAAGATTTGTTTTGCATAATGATGCCTTTCATTAGGATTTATGTTGTGTTCTTATGCAACATGGAAAAATTGATATATACTTATAGACATTTGAAATTTTAAGATAAAGAAAACTACCTTATTTTGATTTGAAGTTAGGTAAAATGATTTTTGCACTTAAGATATGAAGACATTTTTTTTTTTTTTTATGATCTACTCATAGTTTATGAGAGTTTGAAGTCTTTGTCTCCTTAAAATGATTTTTAAGCAAGAAATAGAAGATATTGATACAATTACTTAAGGATTATGATGACATTATTCAGTACTAATAAAACAATGAGAATCTTGGGATTTATGCCTTAGTAATCAATTGATTCCTTGGAAATCATTTAAGGTTTAATATAGCAGATTATTGTATGATTTGAGATGTTTACAAGTCTATGTTACACCTTTGGATTTTTAGGTTCTTATGTTGAGCATTATAGTGCAACTGATTTGTTTGGAGAATTAAGATCTTATAAGGAATTATTTGGAAACTAGTTGAACTTTTGGAACAATTAGTTGTGTTTAATAAGATAATAAGATCTTGAAATTTGGGATTAGACTTAATGTCTTAAATAATGGAGACATAAAGAGACAACTTTTGAAGGAGGTTTATTTCTTTAAGCTTACGATCTACCCTAAAAGGATGCAAAAGTATAAATATTTAAGACAAAATTTTGATGGTCATATATGAAGTAAGGTATTACATTATTTGTGACTTTGGGTTTAGTGTAATCGTATATGGAGGTTTACATCAAAGACCTAATAGTACTTTGCAACTACTTTATATTTCTAAATGAGTGTGAAAACTTATTACCATGGATTTTATGATAGGGTTACCAAGAACATAGTTGATGACAATGTTATGATGGTTTGTTTATGGATAAAGTCTAATAATTTTCTATCGGACTAGCTTCGATATTAAGGAGATTTTGATAATGTATGAAATATTTGATTCTATGGTATGTAACAAGAATTCTTATTTTACTTTTAGATTTTGACTTAGTCGAAAAAAATCGAGAGTACTAAGTTAGTTTTGATATTAAGCTTTCATACTTAAACTAATAACTAATTGAGGAAAATGTCGTAAGTTGGAAATATTTGTTGAGATATATTGTTTTAAACTTGAAAGTAATCGAATGAGTTCTTACGTTTGGTTAAATTTTCTTGTAGAATAGTTTTAAGCTAGCAATGAGATTATATCTTTAGAAAGGTTTATGGTAGAAGTTTATGATCCCATATGTTTTATGATCATATTGGAGAAAAAAAAAATAATTAACACATGAACTTGTGTAATTGACTACTGAAAGGATAATCCTGATTGAAGAGAATTTGGAAGAAAATCAAGGTACACACAAGTGTTATGTTGATAATCCCAAGCAATATTCGGTATTTGAATTTGGTGATTATGTCATCATAAAGTTTGCTTATTGAGTTAAATTGAGATATTTGGAAGTTGAAAATCTGTTGAGAAAAGGAAAACTCAGTCCTCGATTTGTGGGCCTATTTGAAATATTAGAGAGAGTAGGTACCTTAGCATATAAAGTAGCCTTGCCCCCAGGCCTATCAAAGATTCATAATGTGTTTTATGTTTCGACCTTAAGGAAATATGTTTTCGATGCTTCTCATGTTGTGGAGTTGGAACCTATTTAGATTTTTGAGGACTTGACCTATGTAAAGGTGCCCGTTCAAATTGTGGATGTGATGGATAAGGTTCTACGACATGCTGTTGTCAAGTTGGTAAAGTCCTATGGAGCGATCATAGTATCAGAGGCCCACTTAGGGAGTTAGAAGAAGAGATGAGAAAAGCATCCTCAATTGTTGCAAGACTCGGGTATGTCAAGTTTAGAGAGAACGTTAAACTTTTATAAAGGAGGGGAGAATGTAATACCCAAGAATTTGTATAGGTATAAGTTAGGGAAAATAATAATGACAGGAATGTGTATAGGTATAAGTTAGGAAAAATAATAATGACAGGAATTTGTATAGGTATAAATTAGGGAAAATAATATTGACAGGAATTTTTATAGGCATAAGTTAGGAAAATAATAATGATAATTCAATTAGCTAATTTATTAATTAATTTAATGAAAGAGGGTAAAAGGTAATTTTCCTAATAGATACCCTAGGTATAAATTAAGATGAAAGAAAATCTTTCTATTCCATCTTTGAATTTCTTTACAGGTAGTAGAATTCAGGAAGGACGTACGGCTTTCGGATCTTAGGGTTTGAAGAACAAATTTCTCTAGGAGAAATATTTCATTGAGGTAAAATTCTTGATTAGCTCTTTCAAAGCTTTTGAGTACTCCTTTGAGAGTAAGGGGATAATGCGAGATCTTTAAAAGAAAATTGTTTGTTTTTACTTCATTTGAGGATGAAAATTGTTTAACTGAATTATATATAATCTTGGTTTATGAAAAGTTTTTTTATTTATTGATTATCCATGGATCAAAAAGTAGTTTTGTATGATTGTACTTTTGAGATTTGTTTGTTTCACGAAAATGTGGAATATGATGTTTGTAATTTGAACTTTTGAATGAAATATTTGACTTTGGTTAGTTCGGTCCTGTCAACAGGAATAATAGTTGACACTATTCGGCCCTTGTCAAAGGGAATAATAGTTGACCTTTACATTCCTTGGTGGAGAATGTAATTGATTTGAACCCCAGCCTCTAGGAGTTTCTGTTAGAGGTTACTAGTACTAGTAGTGTTTGGTTCCGTCCACCTTAAAAGGAATAATTTGCGGCTAGCCACCCATTTGAAAGTCCCACATGGTTAGGCACCATTTGATATTTGATGACCAGGAGAAAAAATATGTTGAAATGTATTTGATTTTGAATTTGGATATGAAAGTGTTTGAATCTAAATTTGATATGAAATTGTTTTACATCACATTTGATATTAGGCAGTTTGAATTGGATGTGAGAGTGTTTTGAAGTAAATTTTGTTAATGTTCCAACTTATTTTGAATCTAAAGTTTAGTGTGTCCCCATTTGTTATATGATTGAAAACTTTTTGATCCATGAAAATGTATTAGTATTTCTTATTGAGCTTTAAGCTCACTCCCATTCGTTGACATATTTTCAGATACTTTTAGTTTTCGCGAGCAGTGATGGCTAGGTTGGGGATACGTCATCATTAGGATTTGATTAGAGCTTTATGTTGGATCATGTTGAACTAATAAGTTCTTGTTTATATGAAATGTTGGGTTTTGAAAGTTAATTGAGAAAGTCACTTGGATAATAACATTCTTTTTTATATTAGTACACAGTTGGATTTGGGAGATTCCAAATATTGTTATATTCTGAACAACTTTATATGACATTCATAATTTAGATTTGGATATTTAGAAGTAATTTTTGTCGACATGAAATTTTAAATTTGGAGAATTGATGAATTTGGAAAGTTGCGCATTTACTTTGAACATGTGTTTGGTAATTGGACAAAAATCGGAGTTCTGAGGAAAGGTTAGTGTCATTTCACCGCTGAGCATGAGTTGAAGCGAAGTGTGGAATTGATAGTCATGCCCTTAGGGTGGGTTTCGGGGCTTGACAACCTCCCTCCATCCCTCTTCTGCGCAAACACCTTCCTCTCTTCCTCATGTAGCGCTTGGCCCCACCAGTGCGATTCATACAGGTTTTATTTGATTAACCATTTCTTGGAAAGTTTCTTGACTTAGGTTTGTTTGGTTTCATTCTTGTGCTCTTTGAAACAAAAAGATGTGAAGGAACATAGTGGCTAATATTTGTGCATTTTGTGTTTGGAATTTTTGGTGGGTTTTCATTGCAGTTAGAATTTCTCTGTAATTCTTTGTTGGGTTTTTTGCCCTTTTTTTTATACCTGGTTTCATTTTTTTCATTTGGGCTTTTTTTTTCTGTATTGCAATTTTTCTTGATTAATGATAGAATTACATTCAAGAGGATCATTTCAAAGAGATCAACTAAACAGTTCTTTGGCATTCCGTATGATAGGGTTTGAAAAATGGGCTTGCAGGCCCACTCGCCAAACCCAAAGAAGAGGCGCGCCCATTGAAACACTCAGACCTTTGTGACCAGAATGAAGGCCCGATCAAGCTAGGCTGAAGTGGAGTTATGGGTAATTAGGGAAAGCCCATTCTGAATCAAGTTAAATCCCAGCCGATAAAAGTAGAATAATCCCCAGATAACATATTATCACGCAAATCCAACTAAATCTCACGACAAGGAAAATAAGATGGTCCACGATACTCTTGACTCATCTTGTAGATCAGACGAGATCCACCAATGAGGGAAGAAAGATAATTCTAAATATTTGCTCTTTCAATATCACTAATCGAATCAGAGGCCAGATAAAGCGGAAATATCCGTCCGATGGGAAGAAAAGAATCTAATCTACCATCCATGGGAAAACATATATTATAAATACCGGGCCACCCCATCGGTGAAAGGTACGCAACACATTCGCCCTCTAAGCAGTCTATCTTTTCTCTCGAGACCGACTTAGGCATCGGGCGGCCACGGGCGAAGCCCGTCGACAACTTCTTCTTTCTTGTCTTTGCGGAGGAGTGCCACATCGAGGCACAGATATTAGCGATCACGCATCGAGCTGCGGTCGACCAGTAGCAATCCTATCTCCAGCCTGCGACCTAAAACTCTCGGCCCGGTCAGGTTGGCATCATCGGTTGGCGATGCGTAGGAGCAGCAGTTCCTTTACATATAAGACTAATCTCGATTCGCGATGGTATCCAGCACGGAACACAAGCGGGAGCACGCGATCCACCAAGGATCTGGGATGCGGGCGACTCGGACGGCGGACCTCTTGCTTTCGTTAGAAGCGTGCAAGCCAACACGACGAGGTGGAGCGCTCGCCTCACCAACCTTGGCGCGATAGGAGAGTTAAGCAACTCACCGAGGCCGAGATGCGCCAGCGGGTTAAGCTGGGAAGGTCACAACATTCCTCCTCATGAAAGGCAACACAATCTTGACATTCCCAGGTGTTGAAAGCAGAGAGCGAGTCCAGTAGAGCAGGGGCATGGTATGGTGGCCCACTGAGAGGAGGGCTGACCCAGAGGCGGCCTGGAGGGCATGTGCCGGGACGAGGCTCGTCACCCTCGGCGGAGGCGGGGAGGAGCGATCATGGGAGCGAGGGTTTGGAGCTCAGTGAGAGCTTAGCCGTGAAGGAGGGTGGTGGAGGATGCGCTCTTGACACTATGGACACCTTGGTACAATAGACTGAGTCACCCTTCGGTCGATTAGCCTTCCCCTCTTGTGAAAATTAGGGATGCATGGTGAAGCGTGGTAGTGTCGAGAATCCAGTCAAGTCATCTCAACGCTTACAAAAATCAAATAGAGCTGCATGGGTATCAAGACCCTGTGCGATGTAGAGCTTTCGCTATCACATTAAAGGGCCCAGCCTTGGCCTGGTTTAATAGGATTACGCGGCCATTGATCTCCTATTAATTTATCCATTTACGTTCGTCTCCTTCATTGGAGCGAGGACGTATAGAAAGCAGTTACCATCTGTTGACCATCAGCGAGCTCGCGGGAGAGCTTGAGGTCCTATGTTGAGAGATTCAGCGAGTCTTTGAAGGTAGATATACGGCGAAGTTTGCGTCCTACATTCATTGCTAGGTTGGGGGTGCGGTCGAAGGAGCTTGATGTTTCCATCTCCCAAAAATCCTCGAAACAAGCATGGGTGAAGTGCTTTCGCAAGCGGAGAGTACGTGATGGCGAAGCGCCGTATCTAAGAAGGGCTCCTCACCCATAAAAAGAAAAAAGCGGGACGGACGAACGCGGGAGCGGAGCCCCAGACAAGCGGCCAGGGGGTGCGAAAGTGGAGAAGCGGTCCTCGAAAAGCGTGGAAGCCTCAGAATCTTCTGGGCCCACCTCCAACTCGAGAAGGCGATGCGTTATTCGCACCGGCGGTTCGCCCTTAACGACCTCGGTATCACGAGGTCACGCACGAAGTGCGAGCGAAACGGAGTTCACGGGTGGCGAGCTCAAATGAAGTCGAGACCCGCCACGAGATAACACGGTGTGCGAGCTCCGCCAGACTCTGGGCACCGCGGATGATTGCATACGGCTCGAAACCAGAAGAGTACTTAATCGGCGTGGGTATCTCGGCGGCTTCATAGCCCTTAATCAGCCTCATGTCGGGCTCGGAACCGGGCTCGACTCGGCGGCCGCAGCGCCACCTCGGCGGACAAATGACTTAGCACCCGTGGCCTTTAGGAAATCACGTGATCTGGGAGGATTTGCGGGAGGAGGGAATCGGCTTCGGCGGAGGCCCATCTGCGCTGACATCGGTCGAAGAGGTGGTGGAAGTCTGGCGGTGTTCAAAGCGCACCATTTCGACACATCCATGCGTTCTGCATTTCGGATGCGGAGGATGCGGCTTCCCCCGTGACCCTTGGTAATTCGAGTAGTTGTGGCCAACAAAACGATCCATCGGGTCCTAGTTGACAATGGGAGTTCAGCTGACATCATCTTCGCCTCGGCCTTGGATAAGATGGGCATCAGGAGGAGAGGCCCGGAACACTTGACACCGTTGCGAGGATTCTCAGGAAAAGTATTACCCTTGGGCTCATCCCCAAACTAGTGCTCACCTTGGGGAGATCCCCATGCTAGGCAACGGCGACTGCTTGAGATTCCTCGTTGTGAAGCGCTATCGCTTATAATATGTTGGTAGCGAGATCTCTCTCAATCTGATAAAAGCCATTCCTCAGCACCACACCCAGTGATCAAGTTTCCCTGCAGTAAGCGGGTAGAGATGATTAGGAAGACCACGGCTTGAAGTGGCAGGAATGCTACTGACATCATCGATAACATATACTTGGAGCGGAAGGCTCGACATGCGCGACCCAGTGCTCACGGGCTGAGCCCTCGAAGTACCGGAACACAGTATCGTTGGATGGCGACCACCGAGACACCTCGCCTACATCGGCTCCAAGCTAGCGAGGACACCAGCCCTCTCACCCATTTTTTTGAGGCGGAAGACAAAGATGTCTTTGTAGACGGCGGACATGGGAGGGATTGACCCCACAGTAATCACACATAGGCTGAACGTCAAACCATCCTTCAAGCCAGTCAAACAGAAAAGGAGGAGCTTCGCACGGAAAGGAAAAAGTAATCAACGGAGTGGTAAGCTGTCTGGCGGGCGACTCGGAGAGGTGGAATATCACGAATGGTTAGCGGTGCGTCGTACTTATCAAAAGCGAATGGCAAGTGGCGACTGCGCGCCGACTTCTTGGCGTCAACGAGCATGCCCAGAAAGAGCGGTTCCCTTTGCGTAGAATCGACCTCGCCGTGGATCTGCTAGGCCATGAACTCCTGGAGTTTATAGATGCCTTCTCTGGTATAGCGGATCGTATGGACCGAGGAACGACGAAAAGACCTCGTTCATCATAGCCTTGGGAACCTCTCATTATAGTGGCGTGCCATTTGGGCTGAAGCGCGAGGAGCTACCTATCAGGCTGATGGTGGGATATTTATAAGAAAATAAAGACAGCAGCCCAGGTGTCACGTAGATGACATCTTTGGTAAAATCCCTCTTTGCGAAGCTCCACATAGCTCATTTGTCCGAGGCGTTCTAGATCCTGAGAGAGTACAACATGAAGCTGAATCCAGCCAAGTGCGCCTTCGGAGTATCAGTCGGAAAATTCCTAGGTTTCATAGTCAGTAGGAATTAGGCAACTGAACAAATAAGGCTATGCTAGACATGCCATCGTACTCGGGCGTAAAGGAGTCCAGTCGATGGAAGGATTGCTACTTTAAAAGCGGATTACGTATCGAGCTAGTGATATGTCGACTGCTTTCTTCCAAGTTTTAAAGAATGCCTTTGATAGGACCTGAGGTGCGAAGAAGCATTCTCAGCAGTGAAAACATTTAGGCTCCCTTTGATTACAGTAAGCCCATTGAAGGGGCTCCTCACTCTATGCCATTTGTTTTAGACTTCCGAGCAGTCCTCGTCGGGGACAAAAGGCAGAGTGCGGCCTTGAGTTTACTATTACGGTAGGAGCTTTGAGAGGAGCGGAGGAGGTATCCGAGGATGGAAAAACTAATCTTGGCATTAATGCTTTTAGCTCGGAAGCTCATGCACTTTACTTCCAGGCTCATATAGAAGTTCCAACAGAATGTCAGATGAAGCAGAGTGTTACATAAGCCGAGACCTCGGGAAGGGGCGTGGAAATTAGGCCATAGAGCTAAGCGAGTTCAACATCAGATATAAACCAAAAACTGCAATAAAAGGGCAAGTCTTAGTAGACTTCGTCATGGAATTCATCTCGCGAGTTTGCAGAAAGCAGTAAAAAAACTCAGGTCAAACCTCCATCAGGAAACTCTCACGTACATGGGGCCTAAACGCCTGAGAAGCGGAAGCCGGTCTAATCCTGACCTCCCGAGAAGGAATAGATATTGAGTACGTGCTCAGTTAAATTCAAGCCTCGACAATGAGGGTGAATGCAGAGGGCCGTCGTAGCAGGCCTCAACCTCGCCCATTCATTGGAAATTGACCAGCTTGAGGTCTACAACGACTCCTAACTGGTAGTAAGACAAATAGAAGATACCTACGAGGCCAAAAGTGAAAGAATGATCCTATACCTCAAAAGGATACGGGATTTAATGGAAAAGTTCGGTCTTTGGTCAGTCGGACATATCCCGGAACAAAGAACTCTCGGCGTGCCTTGGCAAAACTAAGGCGGCTCACGGAAGACCTCAGCAAGTCAACGCCTATCGAATACCTTGCAGAGCCTTCTATAGATCTTTGTGACGTGGAAGTTTCCCCAATCAGGTCCGAGCCGAGTTGGATGGACCCCATTTGGGATACATAATGACGAATACCACAGGCAACCCGAAAGGCATCTAAAATTAGGACAAGGTCGGCGGATTCACCTAATCATAAGGGGAAGCCTTTACAATCGAGTTTCTTCACACCCTTCCTTAAGTGCATCACGGGAAAAGACACTGACTATGTGCTAAGGGAAGTACATTAAGGTGTATGCGGAAATCATATCGGAGCTCGGGCATTAGTAGGGAAGGAGTCTTAAAGCTGGGGATACTCTTGGCCTGTGTACTGAGGTAACGGCCGTCTAGTCGGAGATGCAGATGCGCCGGGGCATGCGAGATCTCTCGCCTCCCATCTGAACCCTTGACGTCAGTTACAAGCCCATGGCCTTTCCAGCAGTGGGGTTTGGACGTGCAGGACCTACGCCCATTGGGAAGGGCGTGCAGTTCCATCATCGTTACTTGCAAGTGAAATTTGGTGAGACCTTTGGCCCTGATCACATAACAAAAGATCGCAATTTTGTGTGTGAGCCATAATATCTCGGGTTTGTATCCTAAGAGCTACAGTATCGGACAATGGAAGCAATTTGACAATGCGAGTTCGGGGATTTTGTCTTAGAGCTCGAATTAGAGAGGTATCGTCCCGGCACATCGAGTAGTCTAATGGTCGAGGCGAAGTGTAGGAACCCTTAAGGCCGCATTGAGGCCAAATTGGAAGATCTTAAGGCAAATCGTTAGAATACCTCCCTGAGGTGTTATGGGCCTATAGGACTACGCGCGATCGACCTTCGGGGAAGCCCGTTCGCCCCCAGCACAGTGCCCCGAAACGGTAGCCACAGTCGGGGTCGGGTTAAATTTGAGGATCGAGTTGGCAACAGTGGAACAGTAGTGAGGCTCTCACTTTAAATTTGGACCTCTTAGATGAAAAGCGTGAGCAGGTCCTAAGTTGCACGGAAGATTACCAAAAGAAGACGGCGAGGTATTATAACCAAAAAGTCAAACCCAAGAGCTACATGCCAGGTGACCTAGGCTTGAAGAAGCTCCTGCCATCAAGGAAGAATCCAGCGCATGGAAAACTAGGCCCCTACATCATATCCCGCGTCATCGACTGGGCAATTACGAGCTCCAGACAGAGGAGGGAAAAATTCTACATCATGATTGGAATGCGGAACACCTTAAGCGTTTTTATCAGTAGACCTCAGTTTGTAATCTTAAATGAAGCATTATCAATTTTCAAATGTCGATTTGAGGCGTTTATTGGTTATTTTATTAGGCGTCTCAAATAGCTCGGACATAGAATGCTCGAGAAAAATTACATACAGCGAGAATGTGGTTCGTGATCAAAAGAAAAAGTCTCTCTTTATTCCAATCAAATTACATTCAATTACAATCAGTAGTGTCATCTATTACACCTCGGAAGTACACAGTACAAGCGGTTCCCTCAAAAAAAAAAAAAACACTCAAGAAGGAAAGAGGAAAGGAAAAAGAGATGAAAATAAAGAGAAGAAGAACAGAGAGGTGGAAAAGAGGAGAAGAAGAAAAAATGGATGGAAAGAGTTTGTGCGAAAGGAAAGGAAAAAGGGAGAATGAGATGTGGAAGAAAAGAAGAAAGGAAGGAAGAGAGAATGAAAGAGAGAAGAAGAAAGAGAAGAAAGGAGGAAGAAATAAGAATAGAAAGCAGCGGCGAGAAGTATGCGCCACTCTCTAGAGCTTGCATTCCACAGCACGAAGCTAGGGAATAACATAACTCCCATGAAGGGAGACTGAGGAAAACCGCAGCTCCACAAGTGGGGATCCATGGCCCAGACGAGAATCCTCGGGCGGATCCCGGGTTGACGATCCAGCCTCGGCCTTCATTTCGTGGGATCTGGGTTTATGCCTTAGAGAAGAGGGCGAATATCAAGTATAAACTCCATAACTTAATGAAGCCGCCATTTATATGAAAGCCAAAGCACTTGAAATGCACTTGATCGTTTCCAATTCTCCATGAACCTGACATTAAGACACTCGCATCTTTCAAAAATCGAAGTCGAGCGGCTACTTGTGACGGCTCGGTCTTGTGAGCTTGACTACTTTGCTTTCGGGCCATGCGGCCTAAGAGTGAGTCATTTCGGGCTAATGACCCATAAAGGCCTACGACGCCGGGGCCCGGCGGCTCGAGTTTCCATAAAGTGAGCTACTGCGCTCAGGCCATACGGCCTAAGATTCGGTCGGCTAAAATTTGTCGACCTGAGGCCTCGGCGCCTTTGGGAGCCAGTGACTCGGTTTGACTAGCTCATTCTCTGCTTTCGGGCCATCTGACTAAGAGTCGAATCGGTTCAGACTAATTCTGACCCGCAGGCCTCGGTGCGGGCCCATTTCAGTTTGAAGAGCTTCGACTACTCTTACTTTCAGGCCATGCGGCCTAAGAGTCGGTCGGCTGTTGTCGACGCGAGCCTCGGCGCTGAGCCCGGCTCGGTTGCGAGCCGACTTCGCCGCGCACAAGCCATGTAGCTGAAGTTAGATCATTTCAGCTATTCGAAGCTGGCTTTTGAGGCCTCGAAGCGGGCAAACGGCTGGTTTGACGGCTGAAACTGCTACCACACGGAGCGTGCGAGTACTAAAGTGGAATCGAAATAAGTTCATTAGGCCCTGGGCCTCAGAGCGAATAACGACCTGGTTGAAACGAAGCTGCATTACTCTGCTCAGACCATGACACCGAATGGATCAATCAGTGCATTGACGCGAGACTAAATTTTTGAACAGCAAGCTAGATTTGTGACTATTGCTACCGAAGCCATGTAGCTTCAAGGATTGATAAACTCAGCTGTTCAACCACAAGGCACAAAGCGGAAGCGGCTCAAGTTTGTGCAGCTCAAACTACTCATGGCATTAAACCTCAGAGTGGAATCAGTAGTTATTAAGCCACAGGCCTGGCGCGGAGCAGTCAGTTGGCGATACGACTACTCTGCTCGGGCCATGTAGCTGGTGGTCTGCTCGGGCTGTTACGACCCGCAAGGCCTCGGCGCTCGGGCGACAACCGGTTGGCGAGCTTGTTTGCTCTACTCGAGGCCATGCGGCTAAGGTCGGATCGGCTCCATTGTGACGCGAGGCCTGCGGCGCCGAGGCCGCGACCCGGTTTGACGAGCTTCGACTACTCTGCTCGGGCCATGCGGCACAAAGTTAGATCGCTCGGGCTATTCGGCCCATAGGCCTCGGCTAGTGACATTTCGGTTTGAGCTCAGCGCTCGACTCAAACCATACAGCCAGGCGCAACTTTCAGGCCTTTCATTTCGAGCTATGCAACCAAGAAATTAATTGGTTCATGCATAGCAATGTGAAATGCATAGTGAGATAAAAGTGGTAAAGAACATTTATTAAGGAAAGGCTACATAAATCACAGATTTGAGCGAAAATAAATAAAATAAAAAAGGAATCGACGTCGAGCGGCGAAGGAGTGCGTGGAAGTCATGCATGAGAAGGAGGAGCAGAGGGTGAAAAGGGGGAGTAGGCCTCAGCGGGGGTGTCCGGTTCTCCAGAATAGTCGGTAGAGGACTCCTCAGCCTCCTCGTCGCTAGGGATGTCAAGGTTGAAGTCCGGCTGGGTGAGGCAATACTTGGCTTTCCTGAGAAGGCAATCCACGAAGCCCGTGAGTACGAGGCCTCATCCCTCAGTCTTCCTATAACTTCATCGAGTTAGAGCAACGAGTTACTTGTTGATGAAAGTCCCACCATGACCCACGACCTCCTCGGTCGGGTGTTAGCAGGGTTTCTGCGGCCTCGAAAGCCTCCTGACGAGCCCCGTCCGATGCGTAGTCTTATCGCGTAGTTCATCTTTGGCCGCACGTAGCTCTTCCTTAGACTCCATGGCTCATGCAGGATGTAAGAAGCTCATCCACCCAACCATCCCCGAAGCTCATATGGGGCGACTGCGGCCAGATCCGCAGCCTCTACCAAGTCATTTATGCGGCTCATGACTCATCCCGAACCTCCAGAGCTCGCCTTAGGCCTCTCAAAGCGTTTGGACTCATCTTATACCCCTCGCCGGGCATATGCCAGAACGGTATGCCCAAATCAGACTTAAGCTTCTTTGCCTCTCTGGTCATACATTTGCAGATCCATGGCTGGTGCTCAGGAAGAAAGGAAGCCACCCTATCCTTGTAAACAGGCAGCTTTGGCACGGCCTTCGTTTAGATTGGCTTTTTTGGCCAAACTCTTCAAATGAGTAGCCACCTTGTCCGCATAAAGATCAACATCAGCACCAAGACCAATACCCGAGCTCGGGGGTTCATCGAGACCACGACAAGATATGGGAACTACCCGGAGACAACCTGGAGGATGAAGCCAAAGCTTCCTCAACCGGCGCGAGCCAAATATCTTGAGGTGAGAATCTTCCACTGAGATGGACGAGGCCGCGCCGCCTTGGCTCGGCGTTGAAGCAGAGTGTCGCCATCCCGCCGATTTGGAACTACCGCCCTCGGCTCGTCAGGCCACCGGAAGGTGACTTAACACTTTCTAGCGGGGAGGATTAGAACCGTGATAGGCATGGCCGACCGGCGAGTGCTCGACCGCCTCGGAGGGCCTTTTGCCTTTGCAATGGGCTGGAGCAGGACACATTGAACTCAAAGCTTTAGGGACCTCGACGGAGGCGTAAGCCACGCCACGATGTTCGAATGGGGGTAGAAAGAGAAGGGAAGACACTGATTTGACCTTGCCCCAGTCGGATGGTCTTTCTCAGCGGTCGAGAAGTTTTTACGTTTCACGCTCAGGGACTTAGAGACGGCGTCTCACGACAAACTCCCTTTGGTGAGCTTGTCAGCGGAAGGCTCGATGGGAGAGACTTTCATAGTGGAAGGAGGCGAAGGCCTCAAAACAGTAGAGCGGGTTGACCTCGAGCTCGAAGGGCCAGGAATATCATACTTGATCAGCTCGCGTGGGCGTGGGGACACTTTCGACCCGGCGCGTATGACGTTATCTTCGAGTACGAGATCGGTCGAGCTTGCCGAGCACGTGGACAATGTAAAATTAAGAGATATCCAGTGACCTCATGTAAGATTATGCAAAAACAAGCGACACTCAAAGCTGATTCACGGGGGTGGTCAAGCGCTGTGGGCAGCGAGGTGTCGTCCTTGTCAGCGGTCATACTCCCGATTGCGTTGATGACAAAGTAATGTTCCTTGGCTTTTGTGAGAGGAGGAAGATCGGAAATCACGAGGAGGAGCAGTCTGCTGGAAAATGGGGAAGCCCTCGGCGGTTTCCTTCGCACCCCTAAAAGATAAGGAGAAAAGCTATCTTTTAGAACTCGCAAGGCCCCACGTCCTAAAGAAAACCAATAGACAGACGAAAACCCAGCCCGTTGGGCGAAAGTTGAAAGAGCAGACAATTGAAGTCTTTCAAACCCACTTTTAGGGAGGATGCGGAGAGCGAAGACCATTGTAAGTCACTTCAAAAGCATACCATGCCGTCTGAGCCATGATTAAAGCATCGGGGACCCAGACGAGCGCGAGGAGGTCGGTAACGCCCTAGCGAAAGTGGCTATATAAGGGACCGCGCCGCTGAGCCCCATAGCTAAGCATTCTTAGACCCAGTTTTAGGTATTACGGCCCCGGGATGCCAATCAGTCACTCTCACATACCGCCATCAGGAAAGGGGCACCCTGGGCATCTCGAGTGGGCATCGGTCGAGTGATTCAGGGCGCCACTAGTTGCCCGGAGCCGACCTTGTAGAAGAGTCACCTCTGTCTGTGAAGACGGCCGGACCCATGGTGATAGCGAGGTAATGAGAGCAGAAACATGGGCTTAACCTTAGCAGCACCAAACGTATCGTGAAACGACCTGAGAGAGAAGAACCACAATGGTCTGAGGAATAACACGGAAGAAGCTATGTGGAAAGGCGCCAAAAAAGGACTCTTGCCTGAAAGGTTTAGATGGAAATTAAGGAAGAGGAAGTCAGACTCAGTAAAAGAGAAGAAAAAGTTTCAGATCGAGCACACAAGGAATGAGAGAATGTCACGAAAGAAAGCAGAAGGAAAGCTGAAAGAAGTGGGAGAATGGCTATGGCAGAAGAGTCATCATTATCGCAAGGCACAGTATGAGCGGTGACGAGCCCTAACTATTGGCCAGCGAACAACGTGGAAATTGCATCGAATGCGAGACGTTCGCCCTTGCCCACACACACTACAGAAATTTGAGAGCTGATGGGTTTGAAAAATGTTTCATGTACTCGCCAAACCCGAAGGATGCGCCCATTGAAACACTTTCGAGACTTTGGCCTTGACCGAGGAATGAAGGCCCGGTCGGCTCCGACCCAAAGGCCGATTCTTGAAGATGTTGAGAAGCCACATTGCGATCATTAAAATCCCGTCGATAAGGGAAATAGAATGATACGATAACATATTATCCACCTGCCAAATCTAATAAATCTCACACATTAAGGAAAATAAGATAATTCACGATATATGAAATAATGCCGCGGATCAGGATCCCACCAATGAGGAAGAAGATAATTCTAAATAGCTCTTTCCGTATTCTGATGAGTCGTTCAGTAGAAAGGAAACTAATAAAATGGAATGGAAAAGAATCTGTCTGTCATTGGGAAAACATATCTTATAAATGCTAGGCCACCCCATCGGTGAAAGTATAAAAACATTAAGCCCTCTAGCGGTCTGTCTTTTCTCTGTGAATGAGCAGGCATCGGGGCGACCACGGCAGCCCCATGACCCTTCTTCTTTCTTGTCTTTGTGAAGTGCCACATCCGGGCCTGCAGTTAAGCGGTGCCGCATCCAGGCACTGTGATCCGAGCTGGCATTGTAATCTATCATAGGCAACGACTAAGCATCCGGCCAGTCAGGTTGAAAAAAAGCATCATCATGCGTCATGACCATCTTGCTTTCTTGTTTAGTAGCCCTCTTGGTTCTTTTTACCTTTACTCTTTGAGCTGGTGGTGTGGTATTAACACTATTTGTTTACTTTTCTTTCTTATAGTTTTCATTTGAAATTTTCTTAGACAATTGTAATTTTTATTTTGTGTCGACAATGCTGTTTTGATTTGGGTTACTAACTAAATGTCTCCCGACCTCTATTTGTTTTGTTTTGTCTGATTCAAATGCCCCACAGAGATGTTCAATCAAATGCTGAATCACACACACATCGGTTTTAGGCTTAGCTATTCGAATCGAATGTCGGAGTTAAATCATATTGTTATCACTTATCGGTTGTGGCGAGGATCGGATAAATATTAAGTTGAATCGAATGCTTACATACATAGTAATGGAGTTGGCTAAGGTGAGGCTTTCTTGGTACTCTAAATGAAGTTCATCTTGTTCGAGCTTTGAATTTATATTTGGTTATGCGATAAAAATTTGTTCGAAGCACAATTTTGTTCCACATGTGTTTATGAGTTACATTGTATTTTGTTGTCATGAATGCTTAGCTTAGCTCGGGATAAACAAAATCTTGGTTCGCCCTTATTTGTGGTACTTTCCGTTCCCATTTTGCGGTCCAAGTTTTTCGACCTGGCAGAAACACTATGAATAGGCTTCTTTTCGATTGACTAAAAGCGATGGCCGAATCCACCCGGAAGAAAACTCCTTAGATGACTGTAGGGTCTTTACATAACTATTTGCAATGGGTGGGGTTATTCTCACCCATACACATACTATAGATTAACACTGCAATTTACTTTACCGCTCTATTAATAATTAAATCCAATTCAAATATCACCATTGCATTGTAAAATTTTCCATATATGCCACTTGTTCATCCAAAAACAGTATCTTGTCTGGTCTCTGCGTGTGTGAGAGAAATTAAATTTTCTCTTTGTTCTGTCGAGGACATCAACTCATCTGACTGTGAAATTTGCTCATGATACAAAGGTCATACAATTTTCCACTGAGAAGATTTCTGAGAAACATTCATAAAGAAACATACCAATGGGAGTCTAGGAAGGAAGAAAGCAATTTTTTTAGTTATGTAGGAAAAACAACAGTGGATTGCCATTAAAGGTTTTTCTTTTTTATGTCACAAATATGTAATCACGTGCTAAACACTTTTGCAATATCAAAAAATTGAACATTAATTTTGCATAATATTTTATATTTTTTAATAGTAAATTCATTTTTAATTTTTCTTTTCATGAAGTGCATGATTTAAGATTCAAAATGATAAGAAAATAAGAATAAGGTGGAAGAGAAGAGATGGTGTTGGTTCAATAGTTTTGACATTGAAGTGTTTAAAATTAGTTTGTTGACATTAAGACTTCTCATTGAATGTTTTGTTTTTTGGTGAAAGATTGCAGTTATGAGTTACAAAAAATATGATTAAAAAGTTATCAAACGTTTGGTTGTTGTTCAAATAATGAAAAAATTGATGAATCTGTTTGAATTTGAATATTATTAAATCAATAATAGATCCATATAATGAAGAATTAGAAAAGGACTGTATGTTTCAGTCATTTATCATTCAAAATATATGTTAAATAGGTGATATACAAGATGGAAGTCTATAAGTGTATTACCAATGGATAATTACACAATCCCAATAATCTTGGCATTGTTTCAATGTGAATAAATCTCAGAAATAATTAATATGTTCTGCTGTGCCCTCAAGGCTCAAACTCAAGATGATTGAAGTTTACTGGACATCTTAGTTTGAAAAATTAAAGGTCATGGAAATCTTAGCAGAAGGTGTTTGGGCAAGACATCACACAGTTGAAGAAGTTGCCTGGAAAAGTTTGACAGATAAGTGACAGTGTTTTTTTATGTTTGGTTCTCATTTAAAACGTTGACCCTTGAACTATATTGGATATACTTTGAAATTTATCCACATTATAATAGGTAGCCTTTTGAATGATGTAATCACCAGTACAATATCTTAGCCAATCATTATTCAGTAGCTCAAAATGTGAAATCAGGCAGAACACAAATATTTATATTCAAAGTAATCTGAAGTTAGCCAACAGGTTTGGTTCTTTGTTTTATGGTGAGTCAACAATCCCAGTGGGATCATAGCGGCTTGTCTAAATACTGTAAGATTTATAATAGAGGGACATTAGCTATCTATCATTATTAATCATGAATATGCTAAGAAATATGCATTAAAACAATAAAAATAATAAACATTCTAACTAACTTCCAATTAACTAATAAATGGAATATTCCAAAACATTATTCAAATCAACCACAACTCAGAAATTTATAAACTAAAGAAAACATATCTAGGCATTCATATCCAGTCCATCCATGATCCACCTCATCCCAGTTACCTGCTCCACATATAGATTTATATTGTCTTCAAAGCCAAAATCTGAACAATGTATATATTGTAGGATGAGCAAATAAGCCTAGTAGAAAACCCTCTCAAAGCCAAATAAAGTTTAGAAATCATAAAATAGATAAGTTTCAATTATAAAATAGCATATATGGTTTTGAGATGAAACAATGACATTTAATAGTAGAATATAGTTACTCACAAAAACCACCATTCATAACATATTACCTCATATACGTAGATTGACTAACATGAATCTAAACACTGAACCAATCTTGTCCACTCACCATAAACATAGACCATCTCAAATCAATCCCCGCTTGGCCATAACACTTCCAACGCTTTAGAAAAAATGTGTACCGACGTATCAGCATCGATGTATCATTTACTAGAAATAGTATACTAGTTCCCATCCTCGAACCTACGTGAACGAAGAATAGTTGGCCCTCACAAAAAAATCAAACACCTTATTACGAGTGTTAGACAACCATTAAACCTCTCAAGGTAGAAAAACCTCTAACACTTTATGATACAAATTCTAGTGTAATTCACATTCATTACACCCACTCATACAAGACATAATTTCACACTTTTCATAAAATTCGCATATCAAACAATCTAAACTCAACAATTCCCAAATAGATGAGTAATCAAATCAAAACATGCAAGAGATCGCAAAAAGAAGAATTCATGTTTAAAATTTCAAGATCTATGGTTTTCGGATGTAAATAAATGTATTTGGATGAAAATCATGTGTTTATTCAAAAACTTCAGCATGTATTACAAATATGAAAAAACATTGTAGATATAAGATTTATATCATAATAAGGATAAAAATATATGATATAATAATCATAATCTTCAATGAGTGAATTTGAGAGAATCTTGATGTCCACGCATTCGCATCAAGCATGCCTAATTCATGGATTGAGCCCACACAAAAGCTGGGCAGACGTTTAACTCATGATTTTTACCCACCCAAAACTTAAGAGTCCAGAAGAGCCAACGTCGTGGAGAGCAATCACTCCGATAGCCATGACCCAATATAGTATATTCTCAATTGTGCTATCCTCTCCAAGAAACTAATGTTCTACTCTCACGGCCACCACTCCCGCAGACTCACCCAAGTAAATTGTAACCTCTCTACACATAGCATCTCACACTTCACCTTAAGCGTACTCTTGCTCTCTCTCCCTCCCTCTCTATCTCTCTCTCTCCCTCTCTCCTACTACATTGTATTCTCTCATTAATAGAGATCTTCGGCCACCGTTGCCACCTTCCATGGTTAAGTCACGCAAACCCAACCACTCAATATTTGTCTCTTATTATAAATTGCTTTACATCACACATTCAATTGATTTGATCATGCATAATCAACTTTATGCATCACGCTTACGCCGTTTGCGAGAACCGACATTTGACTCACCCTACGCTTCTATCTTCAATGGCAATCAGCCATCCATGGAACCACCAAGCGAAAGATGATATTACATCACGATGAGGTCCCGCCACCATCGGTGAACTCCGCCCCCGAATCCCAACAACCGTTAGAGACCAATCGAATAGCCGGTTAACCGTAACCAATAGATCCCCATATCGACTAACTGCCTCGTTCAATGGTACTCCTTACCTATAAAGGTTTTATCTCCTCGAGGTCAAGAGTTCAAGTCCAAATTTCCTCCCCATCTCCCAAAAAAAAAAAAAAAAAAAAAGATCCCCACGTTAATGCTTGCTGGGAGTATTTAGGGAGCCGTGTCACACCCCAAAACCCGGGGGTCCCGTTGACCACCATCAACCTGCGAAAACCTATGTGTCTCATATCATGAGACCCATAATTGAGTAAAATGACCCAATAGGGCCCATCATCCATACTCGTCCATACGGTTACAAGACCATACATTTCTATAGATCCAAGAGTTATTACATCACTCTTAATACAAAACATATATTAAAACTAGTCTGCTCGAATATATACATAAAACAAGAATCAAGGCTGGCAGCCTAGCCCATAATCCCGCCTCTATGAGCGTCGTCCCTGCACTGGTAAAGAAGTGTCCTTAATTCCACGGTGAGCTAACACCTTGTAGAGATAAATCCTACAAAGGCTATTCCCCACCTAGGTGCATATGCAAATGATCATTTCACAGTCAAACCAACAACCAATCCGTGCATACATGTTGTCCTATCATGGAAAAAATCTACATGCATGTATGAGACGACACTCTACATGCCCTAAGTAACGTCAACTCGACCTAATTCACTCAATGCAAGTGCCAATGGGAAATCAATACCGAGTCAGTCTTGACTGCCATCTCACAACCCATAGTCTATGTGATATTTATTTAATCTTTTCGTGTCTTTTTGGGCAATAGAACTTATCGGGGTCTCACCGTAGGTCTCTTACACCCTCCGACATTTTTCGGGCTTTCACCGGTGGATACGCTATCTAACCAGGTTTTCAGGCTTTTCACCTGAGGGGGGTATTTATCCCCTACTTGCTACGCCCGACACATAACACTGTGGAACTCAATTGGACTTCATCCCATTCCCAAGCCCACACGATTCAACACCAAACACAGTGCCAAATCAGTACTATGTACACACTCTCATGTAATGTGGTGTTATCGCATTACCTAATGTAATGCAATTTGTGCCATCAAGACTAAACCCATGACCAATGTATGAAGACCTCTACATGGACATTCTACACCATACACTATGTAAAAGCAGAACACCATGTCTAATGCACACAACATTTCATATATTTAACATACATGTAGTCATGTTAATATTCCACATATTCAAATCAGTACATCACATAAGCATGCACTACATCTTTTCTATCATTCAGTTCATTCATGTCAACACATCATTCAAGCATGTATTAAAATAATTCCAACCATTACTTAGGCAAGTAATGCCATAATTCATATTCCCGGGTCGAGACATAGTATGTCAGTCATACAACCCAATGCATATAATTATTTCCATCTTTATCACACATATATCATATAATTTCACATATTCAGCATGTTATTCAATTTATGGCAATAACACACATTAGCCATTCCTGTACCTATAACCGCCATGCTTATTCGAAATAATCCGACTTAGTTCAAAAAGTCCAGTTTATTTTTTTTTGTAAATACCACACAAAACATCCAACACGCGATTCCCTACTCAGGCCACATGCAGTCCCAAGCATTTCGGTTACAAACCGGTTTCGAAAACAGAAGTTCCGGAAACCAGAACGGACCATTCCTCAACTATCCGTTACCCAGCCAATGTTCAGATTACATTTTGGCTAAGAACTTTATCTTATTAAATTCCTAGACTCAACGAGCTTTCAGAGTCCAAGAACACGGAATTGGAGTTCGACGAGTTCTCAAGCCGTCCAAAGTTGACACGGCTAATTCACATACAAGTATGGAAATTTGGGCACACCCCCATTTGCCATTCTACTCTGGATTTTGCTGTCCTAAAATACAATGTTCTCATTTCTGATACCCATAACCCTACTGGGAACCTACGCTTCCTCTCTCTCTCTCTCTTCTTCACCATCACATAATCACAAACAAAACCACACAACATACAATTCGCTCAAAACCGGGGAACGAAACCCGTGAGGGCCAATATGACGTCCCTAAGCGCAAAATAACCAAAGCAGAGGAAAACCTACCCCTCAGAAGGCAGCCTCCGGGTTCTTCGCTGGTCTGCCTACCTATCAAGGCGACACTCCCTCCTTTTCCTCCTTTTTCCTTTCCCTCTCTTCCTTTCTTTTTCCTCTATTTCTTTCCTTTCTTTTCTTTTCCTCCTTCTCCTTTCCTTTTCCTCCCCTTCTCTTTCTCCTTTCCTCCTTTCTTCCTTCCTCCTCCTTCTCCTTGCTGCTCCCACGGACTGAAGTTGAGCTCTCCACAAACTGAATTTGAACCCCACATTTATAGGATTCAAAAGGGCCATGCATGATGACGCATGGCATGCCATGTGTCACACATGCATGCCTTTGTTATTAGCATCAGACACATGGCTTGCCATGTGTCACCCACATGGTTTGCCATGTGTCATCCACATGGCTCGCCATGTGTCGCTCGACACCTGTTTTCTCAAAATACGTGAAATTCCGACTATCTCGGAATTCAACGAAATTCGAATGGGTAGCTAGATTTCGTGAGACGATTCCAACGGTGCAATCCGTTTCGCCATCCGAGATCTAGAAAAATCCCAACTTTTCTTTGGACTATTCCAGTAAACTACGCTCACGCCTTTTATCCCGAAAAAATTCAAATTTAAAATTTTCACGGGTTTTACAAGCCGCCTCCCAACATTAGGAAGCAGGAAGGGCGCCCCAAGCTCCTCACCTAGGGTGTCAAGGGCTTATTGTCAAGAAAAACTCTCGGCACAATATTTGAGCCATATTTGAGCCAAAATTACATCAGTCCCATAAAGCTTTTGGTGGGTCTAATATGGGAATGTGTTCTCCATGAGTGAGACATGAAGATCATATATTGAGTTGCTCAAACCATTAAGGAGTGAATTAGCAAATTGCCTCCAAACACGCCCTTGAAAATCCAGAATCAAAGGTTTAAGCTTATGGAAAAGCTTGTGACCCACATCGGATGGGAACAAGACTTTTAAAGGGTATAAATACACCCACCTTGTAGTTGGGTTTGGGCCCCAAGGGACACCCCAGTTTTGTGGAAGGGGGAGGACCCAGCTCATGCTTGGTTCACCACACACGCGCGCGCGCCTCCCGCCCGCACCAAATCGAGCCGGGCCGGGTTCGGGTTCGGAGCTAGCTTAAACTCACCTTTTGGCATCAAAATGCTGTCATTTTTTGCGTAGGTTACCGTTGGACTGATGCATCTTCTCCAGAAGACGTGACTATGTCTGTTTGCCATGAACAGACATAACCCTTCAAAGCTTCATGATTGTCACGAACGTACACGACTTTCCAAGCTTCGCCAGACTGCTCACCATCGTACATGACTCCTCCTAAGCTTCATGACTGTATCAATAAATAAGGAACAGGGTCTATAAAGACCACACCTTCTATCATTTTTACATACAAAATATACATATTCATTCATCATTCATTATCATACGTTTGAGAGAGACTGAGTTCTGTAAATAGTTCGGTTCGACAACCAACAAACGAAGTGCTTATTGATTGTTGGGAGATCATTTCATCCTGGGAGACAAATTGCCAAAGACTAAGCACCATCGCGAGGGGCAATAATCAGTTTTAAGGAGATTGTGTCCAACATAAGACTTGATCTGAAAACAGGTTCTCATTAATTTAATCTCTATTCTGGTTTCCCTGCAAACAATTTCATATACTTCTAAGTTCGTTTCATTTACGATCAATTTCTAGCAATCTTAAGACAATTATCGTTTTTATTCTTCCTCAAGACACCGCTTCAAGTTTGCAAAACCAAGACCGCTCGCTTGAAGATCGCATCGTGTTTTTTACATACTGAACTGCCAAACCATTCTCTTTTGCTGCATTTTTTTTTTTTTTTGCAAAACATTCTGGTTATATTAATTTTTTTGATATCGCGATAAAGCCGCTCGTTCAAGGCGGTTTGGTGTACCATTCTATTTATTTTTTTTTTTATAACAAGACGCTTTTTTATAGAAAATCAGACGCTTTTTTCTTCGCCGCTCGATAGCCTACACTGGTTTTAGGCAATTTTTTCGTTGAACTTCAGCCGTATACGTAATCGCTATTAATCGAGTTGATTAATTTAAACATTGATATCGCCATATACATATGTTTTGCTCTCGTGGATTTGTTTGCACTGGATTTAATTAATTTATTTTAGGTATAGATCTACTTCAGAACATGCAACTCCGTAACTGTATTTTACCGCACTGTGTTTTTTGTTTTTACATATGTATAAATACCTTTTACCATAATTTGTATATATAAGTTGATATATCAGTTTATATATAAGTTTTACTTAATGTATCTTGCTCGAAAATCATTTGGTTGTAATATATTTTATTTGTTTTGCTCATAATTGCTACAATTTTTTTTTTTGATAATCGTATTCAAAACATTTATTTCTCGTCGTAATTTGGCTAAGTCACATTTGTTAATTTTAAGATAATTGCTGCGGGAATGCAGCCACTGGGATTCAAACTCGGTTTTATTTAACATTTGGCTAGGTCATTTCATTAATTTAATATATTGTTTCTGGAAACAGAATTCGGTTCAATAGAATGACTATTGATTCTACCCCCACTGTGGTGCCTCCTCCAACGCCTGTTATGGCGCCAATGACTGGGAGTCATGGAGAGAAGTTGGAAAATTTCAATGGAACCGAATTCAAAAGGTGGCAACAAAAGATGTTGTTCTACCTGACCACCTTGAATTTGGCCCGTTTCCTTCAAGAGGATGCTCCCGCATTAAAGGAAGATGAAATCGACAAAGTGCGGGTCGCCACGTGGCGAGCGCCTGATTTCGTGGTCGCAACTACCTCGAATGGCCCGACAACACACTGTTATAATGTGTATTGCGCTTCACATCAGAAGAGAACCGTGGGGAATCTTTCGACAAAAAGTAAGACCGAGATGCAGTGGCTGCAGTTTGTGGCGGAAAATCTTAGACTACAAGATGCTTGATTCAAGACAAAGGATCGCCCAAGCTTAAGATTCATTATGATTTCAGATGACATATTATACAGACAGCCCTCTCAAAGAACTTCATGGCTGCAATTATTGAAAATTGCCATCGCTTATGGAAAGAATTCAAGAATTACCTAAAGCATGTTTCTAAGGAAATGAGACTTGAAGACTCTGAGAAAGAGGCCGAGAATGGGAGGAAGACAACCATGCATCCGGGAAAGGCGCAAGGGCTCATGGAATCCAAGGCCAATGTTGTGGAACAAGGGCAGACCTCCCACAATCATAAGAAGAGGAAGCACAATGGCAACGGTCTCGCTAAGCAACCACAAGAGTTCCAAGGCAAGTACATGTGTGCAACACAAGGGCACGTGTTAAGGACTCAGCGAGTCACAAGGAATAAGGAAATTCAAAGAAGAAACGCCTTGAAGCTAATGTGACCAAGTAGACGATAAATCTGCATGAACCTCTCAAATTAGTCTCGAGGTGAACTTCATCGAAGCAATACTAAGGAATGGCGGTGGACACTGGGGCCACTCATCATGTTTTCTCAGACAAGAAGATGTTCTCATCATATCAAACCATAGATAATGGAGAACAACTCTTTATGGGCAACTCCTCTTCTTCTAAGGTTGAAGGCCAAGGGAAGGTAGTATTGAAGATGACATCATGCAAGGAACTTACTTCAATGATGTGCTGCCGATGTGCGAAATTAAAGAATTCGTGGTCCGGATCATTGTTGAGTAAGAAGGGCTTCAAGTTGGTGTTTGTCTCAAACAACTTCATCCTCTCCAAAAATGGGATGTATGTGGGAAAGGGGTACATGAGCAATGGGCTCTTCAAAATGAATGTAATGACTGTTGTACCTCCTATTAAGAATATCAATAAAAATAGCACGTCTTCTGCTTATATGCTTGAATCTTCAAATGTGTGGCATGGTAGACTATGACATGTTAATTATGATACATCACAAGAAATTAATTAATATGGGAATATGTTTGCTCAATTTTAAAATAGATCAAAATCATAACGCAGATTTGTGTGAATCTAACCATGCTAACTTCTTTCCAATCAATCGAAAAGAAGAAGGGAACCTCTGTAATTAAGACATTCAGATATCTGTGATTTGAAATTTATTCAAACGCGAGGTGGTAAGAAATATTTTCTTACATTAATTGATGATTGCACAAGATATTGTTATGTTTACTTATTGAGAAGTAAAGATGAGGCATTGGAAATGTTTCAACATTTTAAGAATGAGGTGGAGAACCAACTTGATGTAAAGATCGGGCGATAAGAAGGGACAGAAAGTGCGACACAAGACCTTTATGATTTTGTTCGTAACATGGTATAATACACTAAACGACCGCACTCTATTCACCTCGAAGAAATGGGGTTGTTGAACGAAGAACGTAACTTTAAAAGAAATGATGAATGCATTACTATTAAGTTCGACAACCAAAATTCATGGGGAAGCAATTCTTCGCAAATTATATTCTCAACCGAATACCTCTACAAGAAAAACCAATAAATCTCCCTAATGAGTCAGGAAAGGTCGAAGACCTTCTTACAAATACTTAAAAAGTGTAAAACCGCTAAAGTGGCGGTACTCTATACCTAAAAAGGTTAAAATAGGACCAAACAATTGATCGTGTTTTCATCAAGTTATGCACATAATAAGAAGGCATATCGCTTTCTTCTCGATTCATAAATAAAAAATTATCGATATGCATGCCAACACTATTATCGAATCAAGGAATGCATCTTTCTTTGAAAATGTATTTCCTTATAAATCCACACAGGAGTTGAACTCAAGTAAAGGATCATGATACCGCACAGTGTGAGTCAAGGCCAACAAGATGATGATGAACCTAGTCACAAAGAAAAGAATCCAGAACATCAAAATCTTTTGTCCGCATTTTCTAACGTATCTGTTAGAAGATGAGCCTCAAAGCGAAGAGTTCATGTCGAGCCCCGAAGCTCCATATTGGAAAGAGGCTATAAACGACGCAAGAGAATCCATCTTACAAAATCATATCGTGGGAATCCAGAAAGCGATCTTCCACCAGGTTCAAAACCTCTAGGATATAAATGGATATTCAAGAAGAAAATGAAAGCAGATGGATCTATTGATAAATACAAAGCCAGACTGGTTATCAAAGGTTACAAGCAAAAAGAAGGCTTGGACTATTTTGATACCTACTCACCAGTGACAAGAATATCATCCATTCGAATGTTAATAGCTATTGGAGCTATACGGGTCTTCGAGATACATCAAATGGATGTAAAGACAACTTTCTTAAATGGTGACTCGATGAAGAATTCATACTTCGAACAAACCCAAGTTATTATCGCTCCAGTCAAGAAAGAAAGTTTGTCGGCTTGTTAAACTTTTATGGATTAAAGCAAGCACCAATGTAAAGGGTATGAGAAATTGGACAACAGAATGATAACAAATGATCAAATCAACGAGTAGACAATGTGTATATGTTAAGAACACCAACGGATTTGTCATTATTTGTCTCTATGTTGATGATATATCACTATGGGTAGCAATAATGAAGCCATTAAACTACCAAGGAAATGTTCCACAAACAAGTTTGACATGAAAGACTTAGGTGTTGCTGATGTTATACTTGGGATAAAGATCTCCAAAACATCGATGGACATTATCTCAATCACATTACATTGAGAAAATTCTCAAGAAATTTAAACAAAATGATAGCAGTCTGATGAGAACACCTGTAGATGTAAATCTACATCTATCCAAAAATAATGGCAAAAGCCTTTCACAACAAGAATATGCACAAGCAATTATACTGATGTATGTCTATGAATCGACTGCCCGCATATACCTTACGTCACAAGAATTGAGTAGATACACAAGTAATCCAGTCCCACCATTGAAGGGTTATTATATTAGAGTTTTGAGGTATTTGAAATACACCCAAAACTATGGATTGCACTACTCAAAATAGCCAACAATACTTGAAGGATACTGTGATGCGAATTGGATATCCGAAACCAAAGACTTGAAGTCCACAAGTGGCTATCTATTTACACTTAGTGGTGGAGCTGTCTTGAAATCTTTCTAAGAAACGCGCATTGCTAGATCCACGATGGAATCAGCTTATTGCACCGATAACGCCAGAAGAAGCAGAGTGACTTCTGGCCATTTCTTAGAAGATATTCTAATATGACTAATAACCTCGTGCTTGCTATCCGTGATTCATTGGCGTATAGTCAATCGCAGAATTGGAAGAGTACAAAGTCATATATATAACTTTGCAAGTCTCGGCATATTCGTCAAGACATAATACCGTAAGACAACTTCTCTAATGGTATTATGACCATTGAATACATAAGGTCAAAAAGAACATTGTGGATCCGTTAACCAAAGGTTTGACCAGAGAGCAAGTAAGTAAATCATCGAGGGGAATGGGTTTAAAGCCTATGCACTAAAGAGTCGCTAGAATTGCAAATCTAACCTAGCCGACCGAGAGATCCCAAGAGCCGTTCAAAGGGACAACCGACCTTGTGGTGACTCATCGAAGATCACTACTGAGAATAAATCTCCTACTCATTCCTATAATCAATAGTGACGTCATAGCTGCTGAATGTGGTAAGCTACGCTTTACGGATTCTCTTATATCTTGTTAAAGACAAGGGTATAGCAGAATACCTCATATAAGAAGTCACCTATGTGAGTGAGAATCGGGTTTGCCCTATGAATGATAGGCTACATTCTCTAGGGAGCACTCATGAAAACCGTGAATGGTTCAGGGCAAAAATGAACACAACCGTGAGAAACTAATCGCAGTCGCAAAGACTCGCGTGAATGTTATTGTCTTGGTTTACACAAATGATTGAACAGTTCAAGACATCATGTTCACTAATCAATCAGTAACCCCAATAGCATTTCACAAGGGAAGGTTCAAAATAGCAAGCCACCTTCCTATATTAAAATTCCAACCTAACTCTCTCTTTAAATACAAGATGTCATCTTCGCATTAATCTCTACTAATTTCATTCATGTGGGGGATTGTTGGAAAAAATGGGTTTAAGCACAATAATTTAGCTTATCTTGCTTAAATTACATCAATCCCATAGCTTTTTTGGTGGGTCCACACATGAATGTGTTCTCCTCCATGAGAAGATGAAGATCATATATTGAGTTGCTCAAAACCATTAAGGAGTGAATTAGAAATTGCCTCCAAACATCGCCCTCAAAATGGTAACTAAAGGTTTGAAGCCGGTGCTTTCTGTGTCCCACACGATGAAAACAAGACTTTAAAAAGTATAAACACACCACCCTAGTCATCTGGGCCCTGGCAAGCACCCTAGCTTGGAAGGGAGGACCTGGCCTCATGCTTGGTTCACCACACACACGCGCGCACCTCCCGCCTGCACCAAACCGAGCCGAGCCGGGTTCGGGTTCGGAGCAAGCTTAAACTCACACTTTTGGCATCAAAACGCTGTAGTTTTTTGGGTAGGTTACCGTTGGACTAATGCATCTTCTCCGAAGATTTGATCGTAATCGCTTCACCATGAACAAACACGACCTTCCAAGCTCATATTGTTCCTCACGACGTATTATGATAATTTAAAAGCTTCAAGGATCGTTTCACCGAATGTGACATGATCTTCTCCTGAAGTTTCATGATCAGACCGAACAAATTTCATGAGTAGGTCTATATAAAGACCACACCTTCTCTCATTTTGACATACAAAATATACATATTCATTCATCATTCATTATCATACATTTGAGAGAGACTGAGTTCTGCAAATAGTTCAGTTTGACAGCCAACAAACGAAGTGCTTTCTGATTGTTGGGAGATCATTTCATCCTGAGAGACAAATTGCCAAAAACTCGAAGCACCACTGCGAGGGCAATAATTGTCTTAAGGAGATTGTGTCCAACACAAGACTTGATCTCGCAAACGTTCTCATTAATTTAATTCTATTCTGTTTCCGCAAACAATTTCATATAATTTCATTTGTTCGTTTATTTTACACATCGAATTTCTAACAATTTGCTACCTGCTTTCAAACTTGTTCTCCCATACTGGTGACCCTTATTCCCAAGAGGACTAGGGGAAAAAATGGCATGGGGACCACGAAAGCTACATGAACAATCCTACTAGTGATATCCTCAACCACTGGGACGAGAAAATCAATTAGGTACAAAACCAACTCACTAATGTTTACAACGCCATAAAGGCGTAAGGGCCTGAAATGATCAACTACCTTATGAGGCGTACTGACATGCCCTTAGTGCCATATGTGGCCAACTACCCTCTTCCCCCAAAGTTCAAGATACAAACCATGGAAGCTTTTGATAGCTTAAAAGATCCACTGTACCACATTGACACCTACAAATTTCTTGATGCAAAATTCGCATAAACGTATGAGATCATCATATGTATGGTTTCCTTATCACCCTTAAGGGATCTCGCTTGTCGCTATTTCATGTTTTACTCCCGCTTTCAATTAACTCTTTCTCTGAACTAAGCAAGTCCTTCATCTCACACTTCATGGGGGGACACCAACACTAGAAGTCTACCACCCACCTGTTTAGCATCAAGCAGGATCGGGATGAAAGCCTAAGGAGTTACGTACTTCACTAGTTTTAATGAAGAAGTCCTCCGTGATTGAAGAAACTGTGATGACAAAGTCGCCACAGCAGCCTTCACAGATGGCATTGCGCTCATCCAGTCTTATGTTTTTAGTCTTGAAGCGCCCACCAAAAAATGTTAGAATTACTATCAAAAGTCCAAAAATACATGAACGTTGTGGATGTCGCCAAAGCAAGATGAGCTAAGTCCTCATGAATAAGGGAATGCAAAAAGTAGACACGAGAAAATTCTACTTCTTCACTAATTTGTGGTTGAAGTTCAAATTCAATGAAAAATAAGCATTTTTTTGGGAATTTTTGGAACCCAAAACCGCCGTAGGTGGTTTGATACTAGTAGATCTAAAAAAAATACCTGGATTCAAAAAAAAAATTTCCTCAATAGACAACTGAGCACAAAGTTATGTCATTCAAAGTTTTTGTCATTTCTTTATGATTTTCTAATACTCCACTCAGCACCCAATGTCCAGGCGCCCTACGCTAACACCCAAATTCCACTCCAGCCCAAGACTAATGTGCCTAGCCTCGTGCCCCGCCTCAAAGATGCCATCAAGCAAGACCTCATCGCAGTTACCCGCACGCCCAATCCCACACACCGTTACCTTGGCACATGCCTCCTCCCCTACATCACATGCCCAATTTGTCTAGCAAAGGCTTCGTGCCCTGGGCGGGCCACCCTCTTAGCGCATTAGGCGGTCTCGCCTCCACGCGCTTGATGCCCATGCTCCGTCAGCTCTATCCTACTGGTGCCCTTTGGCTACCCTCATTATCATCTCTTTCCTCCTCTTCGCCTCTTGGAAGAAAGCCTCCCGAGTCGCCAAAAGCTCTATCAAACTCTATTTTTGCTCACACGAAAATAACCTCAATCCCTAACTTAGCGGCACTCCCACGAGTCGTCCAAAAGCTCAACCTAATTCTGCCTCTATTCTCATGCAATTAGCCTTAGTCTCCAACTTAGAGGCTCTCTCGCGAGTCGTCAAAAACTCAACCTAATTTTGTCTCTACTCCCATGCAAGCAACCTCAATCCTAGTTTAACGGCTCTTTCTCGAGATTCCCAAAAGCTTGGCCTGATTCTTCCTCTACTCTCATGCAAGTAGTCTCAGTCTCCAACTTAGTGGCTCTCTCGCAAGTCGCTAAATGCTATGCTTCACTCTGTCTCTACTCTCACGCAAGTAATCTCAATCTCTAATTTAGCGACTCTCTTGCGAGTCGCCAAAAGTTTGGCCTCACTCTGACTCTATTCTTACGCATGTAGTCTTAGTCCCTAACTTAGCTGCTCTCCTGCGAATGCTAAAAGGTCGGTCTCGCTCTACTTCTTACATAAGCAGCCTCGATCTCCCGAAAGCTCGGCATCAAGGGTTGTTGTTCTCTCATAAGCTAATCTCAACTACTCCTCAGCAACTTGGCGTGCCCATCTCTCTTCCGCTAAAGCTCTCGACACTTCATCGAGTTTGAAGCGTCCTAAAAAAAAGCACGAAAAAGTTGCAGCCATCTACGAATATCCAAGAGCAAGAATTAGAGTATGCCCAAACCATACAGAAGACAAGGTTGCACAGAAAGGAAGGGTACCAAAACAAAGCCCTCCATCATGGTATCGATGATACCTTCAGGACCCTGATAGCCAACCTCTTAAATATCCAAGGATGCCACAAACCTTTCAAAGTCACTCCTTGACCAAATTCACATACTACAGCATAGACACTAGGCAACTACTGGAAGCAGGACATTTATGCGAAGCTTTAGTGTTAATAAAAGTCTACACGGGAGTCTCACTTCTAAAGTAGTCCTAGACTAACCATGCACTCAAAGGGTCATATGTCGGGAAGAAGGTACACTATTGTAATCTCACTTCGATAAACATTAAGGCCATTAGACCTCAACTGGGCAGCACTAGGGGCATCAGATCTCGTCCTCTTATGAGGAGAGGAAATCGTCATTCTAGTGACATAGAGAGCCTCCACCATTGATCTATCAACCATGGGATCACCTGTGGAGTATGAATGAAAGAGATAATTTTCAGAAAATGAAGATATCATCAGTTTGTTTGGGTTCTCCATGGTGTCGCCTATGGCACCACCTAGCCTCACGCCTTCCCTGGTGTTGCCCAAGTTCATATCCATGGTGCCACCGAAGCTTCTCTCCCTTTCCAAGGCGTTACTCGCCAAAGCATCTTCATCTCGCGTAAGATCCATGCCTCTTTATCCTTTCACCATTGGGAAGGAAGAAAGATAATGGTACTCAATTTTTATCAAAAGGATTTCTAATGTAGAGGAATGAAGCTTTCCCAAATCCAATGAGAAACCCAACAGAGAATTTTGTCTGCTAACATAATAGGTGTTCAACAATGGTACTTCCAAAAGAGGAAATAAGCTTCGAAAAAGATGAAGAGAAGAAGTCATCGTGTGGAACAAGATACCTTGATCTATCCAAATGAAGGAGTTCACTCATGCCTTCAACCCCTTATCACTACTAGGGCTTGTGGCATAGGGGCAAATGACGAGCCCAAATTTAGCCCAGGCCTGAGCCCAAACTATCAAAAGGCAGACCAGACTTAGCTCATAGCTTCATTCAAGTCCAAAGCTCAAGAGTCCAGGAAGAGACAACGCACATGGGAGAGCAATCATCAGGATAGCCATGACTCTAAGATAATGTCTATCCTTAATTGTGGCTATCCTCCCCGATAAACTAGTACATTGACCCTCACGTCACCACCTCAGCTAGGGCTCTATGCTTATAAATTGTAAACCCCTTACACATAGGGGCAGCTTGCACACACTTTACCATGAGCGTATCCTGCCTCTCTCTCTCTCTCTCTCTCCTCCCTCCCTCCCTCCCTCCCTCCCTCCCTCCCTCCTCTCTCTCTCTCTCTCTCTCCCTCACTCTCCTATGACCTTATAGTATCTCATTAATATAATTTTCTGATCACCGTTGTCGTCTTCCGTTGTTAGGTCACCCAGACCCAACCAACCAATCTTTATCTCTTATTATTAATTGGTTTGCACCACACACTCGACTGATTTGATTGTGCATAATCAACTTCGTGCGTCATCAAATCTCTACCTTGATTTATGTAGATCTTAATTCTAACGTGTCATTTTGTGATTTTTACGCATTAATCCTTCGCGTTTTATCTTGTTCTCCTCTCCTCTCCTCTCCTCTCCTCCACCCCTCTTTTCTTAGAGTTTCCTAGGCTTCTTAGTGTTAAAAAAAATAGTAACGACACTTGATCGTGTTCCAGGGCATTTATAGGATGAAAATGGAAGAAATGAACTTTCAAGGGTTCAAAATAAGTAATAGAACCATAAGAAACTGAATTAAAAAAAAAAAAACAAGAAATTGAATGAATATCAACTTGACACAGTGAATAGCATACTTGTCAGCATCAGCATCAGCATCAGTAGAGCATTCCCAAATTGGATCTAATTGAGCTAATTGATCCCAAAAACATTGCATTCTAGCTAAGAAGTTTGTGACAAACATACCAGATTCTTGCTGTAATCGATGAAGATCACCTCGGACTTGATATTGATGAGCAAGATCCGTGTTTGTTTAGTGATTAGGTAGGAAATCCCATACGGTTTTTGAAGTATCAATTCTTCCAACTTTTTTTTGAAACAAACAACTGAAGGGCCAAACCCCTTTTTGCTTTGTCGGGGGGGTGTTGAGCATCTCTCCTAACTCGACTCTTGTCATGCATGCATACCACGTGACATGTAGCGTGACAAGTGTCCAACACTTGTCACACACATACCCATATAAGGTTTTGTCCTGATTGTTACGTGTCACTTTCATATTCACACGCACAAACACCACTTTTAACACATTTCCTACCACACACTGAAGTTTATACTTATTAAATCTTCTCGGTTATTACAATCATCAAACTCGTCTTTACACAAGGAATTCATTTATGTATTTAAAATTCATCAAAAATTAATCCTCAATTATAATTTTTATTTTATAAAAATTCGAGGTGCTATACGACCCTCTATTAAATTAAAAAGTAAAAATATGGATTAATAATAGTCTGATGTATGCACATGTGCAACTATGTGTCAGGTGAGAAAATCAAATAAAAATGACGACCCACCACCCTTGAGAGACCACCTAATTCCATATCCAATTCCTATCTCTGTTTGTGCCATTTTGATTGTTGTTTAGCAGCTGCAGGGCTGGGGCCGGAGCTAAAGAAACCAACTACCTTTATAGTTTTCCCAGGCCTCCAAAAGTAATTGGGAGAATTAAATTTAAATTTTTGAAGTCACTTAACCAGTTAAATTCCTTAATATTTAAAAAATTATACACAAATCCTTGAGATTTGTACAGACATAACACTTAGACGTCTGCTGTCAATGTCCGTTATACTAAAGTAAGTAAATTATACTCAGACCTCTTGAAGTTTATTGATATATAACACTTAGACCCCTTATTAGTTACATAACTAACGAAATCTATTAAACGACCAAATTATGTCAATTAAATATAAAAATATTGTATCCATTATAGTTTAACCTCTTATTTGATTTTTAGTTTTATTCTAATAGATAATATTATTGAATACTAATTATAATTTTTTAAAGAAAAAATTAAATTTTTATTTTTGATTTTATTTCAACAAATGACACAATGGAACATGAATTTTAATTTTAAATTTTAAAATATTTGATATTCTATCTTTGATTAGAGTATTTTTAGTCTAAGTATAATATTTTAAACTTGAGAAGTATAAATATTACATGTCTAAAAAGTTTAGAGGGTCTGAGTGTAATTTATTAACTAATAGATTAACGGTTATTGACAGCAGATGTCTAAGTGTTACGAATGTATAAACCTCAAGGGGCTTATATATAATATTTTAAATTTCAAGGATTTAAGTGATTAAATGACAAACTTCTGAGAATTTGAGTAAAATCCTCCCAAAATAATTTACATCCATATATATAATAATAAGTTATATAAAAAAAATCTCCACATTTGAATCTGATACTCATTTCATGCCAAGTGAATTTAAAAAATTATTTTTCATTTCATCTGCCTTTTAATTTCATTTCTGGATAATTTCATCTACATTTGCATTTAGTTTCAACCACCAAGCCATCATTGTGTTGTCTATTTTCGCCATACAAGCATCCTTCTGATTAGACCGTTTAATCATATTGAGCTATGCAAACTTGGTTTGGGTTCGGCTCGTTCAGATTCAATTTGTATTTTAAACGAGTTCAAACTTTAATAAATTTTTAGACTCATAGAAAACAAGTCCCACAAGCTCAGCTCAAAATCAACATACTCGACTCTTTTATGTGCAAATACTAGGACTCGGTTCTTACTCGACTTATTTTTGGTTTGTTCAGGTCCGACTTATTTCCTAAATAAGCTCAACTTGGACAATTTGAGCTATTCGATCTTGGCTTGGGTTTGGTTCATTTAGATTCGTTTTGTTTACTAAACAAGTCCGAACTTGAATAAATTTTTAAGCACATTTAGAAAACAAGCCCTACAAAGTCGCCTCACCCGACGAGACTTTATGTGCAAACATTCTGGGTTCTGCCTGATTCGACTTATTTTTGGCTCAAGGAGTCTCCACTTATTTCCTAAACAAGCTGAACTTGAACAATTTTTTAGAACCAAATAAAAACAAAAATTTTCAAACTTAACTCAAACCCGAGTCAAACTTAGCTCAAACTCATTGGACTAACAGCCTACTTCTAATTGATGCTGCGTAGGGCTATCAAAATCTGACACGACACCGACCGACACGACCAAACTGGAGCTCAGATAAACGGGCTGGGACATGCCAAACACGTTTAGACAAATCCGGTCGTGTTCAGCAGGCATGTCAAATTACTTTATCACACGTTTACTCATTTAAATAAAATTAATATAATAATAAATTAATAATTATTTTGAAAAAATTAGAAAGAAAAAGAAGTCAAGAAATCAATACAAAAAAAAAAGTAAAGTAGTAGTTCAAAGACAAATGAGAGAAGATGTGAAACACTTCAAAGACAAAGACAAACCAATGCCTTTTGTTTTTGTCCCACATTGAAAAATGAGAGGAGAGGGGGAAGGTTGAGTTGCCTATAAAAATGCAATGGCCTCTTACATTTTTCTTCTAAGCCTTCAAGTATGATTTTTTATGAGATTTAACTAAAAATTCCTCTTTTTGAGGTAAGTACACTTGGAAGTAAAAAAAAAAAATTGAGTATTAAAATTTATTAATATAATTATTTTAAAATTAAATGGGTTAAAATTACATATTTTCACACTGGCCATCCTTTTAACCCGACATCGACTACATCCGACACGTTGATGTTCTAATACAACGCGATCAAAATAGTTAAAAACCAACTGCTTAAGCAAGAAAAGCTTGCGAACCAATGTGCGCCAGTTATTTATAATGACTGGCAAGCCTTCTATTATTATTATTATTATTTGGAAAATTAGTATTTTCTTTGCATGGCATCCTTTCCTAAACACGACAAATGAGTAGTTCCGCCTGCAAAAATTCCTTCTATTGTTACCACTGGTTTGGTCTAGCGGTGGCAATTTTTAACACGACACGATAGCTGGATATGAACACGACACAAATAAATGAGTTTGGGTTGACTATTTTTTCGACATGAACTCGGCGTATGACACGCACCCGGCCAACACAAAGTAGCATTGGTCGGTTCGTTCGCCGCTTAACCCGTCAACACGAAATTTTTAACTCTAAGGAGATTAACTTGGCCTTTTCATTGCATGTATTAGTTTTCATGTTTTAATGGCTTGTTTTTTCCATTACTTCTAATGTTTAATTTGGTTGTGCAATGTATGATTAGCATATTTAATTAGTATTATATAAATAAAATATTAATTATTTGTAACTATTTATCAAGCATTGACATAATTATTGTATAAAACAAGATATTATAACTCATTATTATTATTATTATTATTATTATTATAAATATTAGGTTAATTTTTAGTTTGTAGAAAAAATGTGAGGAGAGATTCAATTAAGTTAAAATAAAATCTTATAGTTAAATTTTTTATTCAAAGTTTATGTGGGTCAACACGAATATAAACACGAACACGACACGAAAATAAACAGGTCAACTCGACATGACACGATTAGTTAAATGGGTGGGTTTAGGTTGTGTCACGTTCGTGTTGTGTTAAATAAAAAGTAGTAGTTGTTAAAGAATGTGTGACAGTCAAGCATAAAACAAAGTACGTTTTATTTGATAATAGATTTTTTTTTTTCTTATTATTTTATAATACTCTTAAAAATATGTGAACATAAAAAAATGTCATTTTACTTTATAGTTATTGTTTGAGAATTATTCATTTTTATGTAAAATTTAAAAGATACCTCAAAGTGAATAAAACTTGTTAGATTAATACCAAACAAGGAGGTTAGGATCTCCAAAAGTCGCTGCCCGAGGTCCTCGGGTCCCGCCTGTCCGACGGGCCAAAGCCCTGCGCCAAGCACTGCTTAGAAGGCGTGGCTCGCGGGCTTGATTTATGTGGACGCCCCAAAACCGGGTGTCCTGGGCCGACAACTCCACAACCCGCGAACATTCGGATGTCGTAACCCGACACCTTCATGAAAATCAAGGCAGTCTCCTTTGTACGGGGAGCTCTACCCAAGGTACATAACCTGTCCCAACAATCAACAACGACCACACTGGGTCACATGCAAGTAAAATAATTGGCCACTTGGGCCCCTGCATCAATACTCACAAAATACATCAACTACATTACCATAGTTCAAGAGTTAATAAATCACTCTTAATTCAACATATATTAAAATGTACAATTTAAATACATGTTATACAAAAGTCTCTACCAAAGCCACAACCCGGCTTTCTTCTAAACACGGCTTCTAGTGAGCTCGTCCTCCGGAGACACTCCTCGTACTAAATAAATGATTCGGGACAGGGTGAGCAAAGCCCAAGAAGGATAATTTCACATGGGTTACTCCCTGACATGTCACATTACCGCCACAAGAACAACCCTACATCCAAGCAATTACATGAACCTACTCGAATGTCTACATGCCCAATCCCATGTCTCGAGTCCTCACCGATTCCCTCACATATGCCTAAGCCACATGCACTAACTTCTAATATTCTAGGGTGCCCCAGTGCATATGGAATGCATTATGTCAATCCCAAAACATTCATGCTAATATATAAAACATGTATATACTAACATAATTGATTCACCCAATTCATGTTATTAAATTCACATCAATAACACCAAAATTAGCCTCTACACAAGCACTCGACAATTACAAGCAATTCATTTTGAATCACTTAACATCATAAAAATTCACACCAAAAATCATGTCACTATTCACATGAATGTTGAAACCCTCCTGTCAAGTAATCGTTCACCGACCACCAAATTTGAATTTTTCTCCACTCGGTTCACAAAGGTTTCGAGACCACCTACGGCTAAATCAAGCTTCGAATATCCCCAACTATAAACACATGGGCTTTTAGCCAAAGAATATCACAAGTAGGAAAAGATCCATACCTCTTGGAGTTGTCGGAACTCCTAAATCGGCAAAATCACATAGCCCTCGCCACAGATCGACTTCGCTTTCTGTCTATCGAGAACCGACCGTCCGAACGGTCAAAATTCTAGAGGTAGGGCAAGAGTTCTCGCCTCTCTCTAAAAATCACAAAAACCTCACTTTCTGCACCTCCTCCAGCCTTCTGCCCGTTTTTTGGTGTTTTAATGGAGAAGACCACTATTTGCTATTTTGTCTTATTCTCATTAACATTTCCAATAATTCCAAATGTGTCCCTTTTTCTTGATTTTTGACACTTGGCACACTCTAGGCCATTCATCTCATCCTCTCACTAATCATACAATATGTGTCACATTTAGTACATGCAAGAGTGACTTCTTTGTCACATCACACGTTTCACGAGCTTCTGCTTTACGCACTTACTCCATGTGCCTCGAAAAAAGTGAAATTTCAACTATCTCGGAATTCGACGAAATTCGACGTGGTAGCTAGATTTCATGAGACGATTCCAACAGTGAAGTCCGTTTCGTCATCCAAGATCTAGAAAAATTTTGGATTTTTACATAAATGACCATTTTGCCCTTTTTCGTAAAATTTATTCTTCTGCTCACATTCCCCCCCATCCAACCACGTGCATATGTAACCCTACATAATCCTCGGCTGGTATGTAAAGGAAGGTCACAATCGATCGACCTCCCAAGGTCACAATCATCGATAATCCAATGGACCACACCTAATCCATGTCATGAATGACATCCATATACCAAGCCCGGCCGGCCACCAACACCCAATGCAATTTCCAATGGATATCCAAATCTCAAGTCACTCCCACACTCCTATCACTCCAACCCGCCTACGCGATAACCACGACCGTTGTTTTCATCTCGAGTCACTCCCGACTCCTATCACTCAACTCTAAGTCTACGTGATAACCATGACCATGTGTTTTCATCTCGAGTCACTCCCGACTCCTATCACTCAACCCTAAGTTTAGGTGATAACTGACCGTGTTTCATCTCTAATAGAACTTTTCTACCACACCAAGCCTCTACATCTCACACGTAAATTCTCCGACAACTCCTCGGGCCTCTTACACCCACACGAATTTCGTGATATCTCCCTAGTCTCTTACACCCACACAAAAATTTCTTGACTTCCACTGCCCTTATACCCACAATGCAAATTCCTGGGGGATCTCCCCAGTCTCACACCACTGCAAATCTCAGTAGACAGCCCCCTGCCCTTACACCCAATATAGGAAAATTTAGGATAGCTCCCTGTGCCCCTTACACCCACACAGAAATTCGAGATAGCTCCCTAGTCTCTTACACCCACACGTAAATTTGGGGCTATCCCCGGTGGTCTCTACACCCACGTAAATTCGGGATCTTCCCAGTCTCTTACACCCACACGTAAATTCAGATAACTCCCCTGCCCTTACACCCAATACGGTAAATTGATAAGTCCCTGTCTCTTACACCCACACGTAAATTCAGGATACCTCCGGGTCTTTACACCCACACGTAAATTTAGATATCTCCCCAGTCTTACACCCACACGTAAATTCTAGATCTCTCCCTGGTCTCTCACACCACGTAAATTGGGACAGCCCCGGGTCCCTTACACACAACTCGACGCGATATCACCATGCACCCACACCCGACTCAATGCGATCCCCCCCCCCGGGGGTCCACCATGAGCAGAATCTCGGAGATCTCTAACTCACAATCCCGACCTATCCGGTCAACTCTCACCTTATATCCTAGGGAAGAACATCCACACATGGCTTCTCTAAAGGCCTCAACCTCTAAGTCCAAACCTGTCACACAAGATGCATTAATGAATGAATATGATGCATCCATTCAAACGTTTACTCTAGCCTATACAAGAGTAGAAACTTACCCCGCATATCCGTCTTTTATATGCTCGCCTTGCGCACATGATATTCCCGCCCTAAGGCAATCTCGCCCTCATATGCCCAAGTCAAGCGACAAAAATAACATATCGCTCACTCGCCCGACCAGAAGTCTCAAACAGAGTCCCCAGATTCCACTTCGACCCACACTCGCCTCCCTCTTAGCCCATCTCAGGCCGGTTGCGTCAGACAAGACCGCGAGACCGAAATCGGTTCCTTCTTAATTCCATACTAGGCACGCTGGGAGGAATGAACCGATACTCTCCTATCTACAGCCTAACCGGGACCGTGCTGTCCCAAATTCCCCGGGATCCCGTCTCGTGGGCAATCCCACCTCACATGCCTGCCAAGCAGCGTAGTCAACATATCATCTCGCCCCGCCCCACTAAATGCCCCATCCCGGCCTGCAACAAACTCAAAGCGGCAGTTCCTCTGGCCTCTTCCTCGAATCCACTAAGGATGATCCTCCCTTCACCAGCATCCACAACCATAGTTCTGTAAGCATCCCTTGTCCTCCTCTCACACCAGTACCCAAACCATGAGTCCACATCCTGTAGGCGGTCCTACACTCCCGCCTCGAATGGGTAACTTTAACCCATTCCTCGACCCCGACCTTACCACGTCTCGTGGCCACAGAGTCATCATTAAACGTGCCAACTCCTGAATCCGCCATACTCTATCACCGCATCTTTCCATGCCTCAAATTCTAGGAACCCCGGGCCTTTGCATGTCCAGCAGCTGGGCCTAAAAATTACTCGCCTAAGGAAAGACCATGGAATTCCGCCAAGTCATTGCCTCTAGATCTTTAGAGGTCTTGCTCAGCCCACCACACTGGCCTCACCCTTAGCCGAACGCAAATAGTATGATCCCCGGGTCGCATCGCAGGCAATCTCCATAGCCTCCAATACCTTCTCCACTGCAGAGATGAACCACAATGGTCCGCCACCACGGATCTCCTTCCCTCGTGGAATGCTGGGGAGATGATGTGCCCTCGAACCTCCGGAGGCCACTCGCACCTCCCGGGCACCAAGGCACTAGCCCGGCAATACAGCACCCGCACACCCACAAAATTTCGCAAAGCCCTGCGGATCAAAAGTCGGTGGTCGGTCAAACACCCAGTTCGACCAAGACCTCATGGACGACCTCACGCCCTCGCCTCGACTAGCCATCTACACATGTCAAATCACAAGTTAAATTTCTAATGCAAAGATTCTAAGGCACAAACACGCCCCGAGACACTATTCATTACGTAAAACATTTCATACATTAGGTCCATGCATTCCTAGGTAATGCAAGACAATAATTCCACATTAAATCATTTTTAACAACAAAAGTTTTATTTTATAAAATTTTATTTTATTTTATTTTATTTTATTTTGAAAACCTCGTGAACAGTGCTCATGAATAGTGTCCTAAATAAGTATCCCAAACAAGGATTCTAGAACAAAGGTACCGAAGCCTGTAACTGGCAGTACAAGGCGCACACCACAACCTGTGTCACAGTGCATGACTGCAAAGTAGTTGCCTGTGTCATGTAAGGCCGGCACGCACACAAAGAAGTTAGTCGTATACAGATGCTGGACAGTTATGCTACAAGACGCAGACGCAGCTGCGCCATCAAGGCTTACCTCAGCTCTACCTGGGAAGCTCAGGTCATGACACCAAATGGCCTAATGTACCTTGTGTCATAGACACCAAATGGCCTATCACTTAGCCGTGGCCGTGACCTCAAGTCCGTGTCACGATCTCAAGCAGTTAATTCCGTGTCACACCGCAACGGGTCGCGACTGCTTCCCGCCAAACCCTGCACTGCTGTGTCTTCCTTCTAGGGTCGGCGACTTCTTCTAGGTCGAGATTTCTCGAAGACTCGGGTCACCAAGCCAGTCGCGACATCCACGTCACACCTCCTTCTACTTCAACCTAAAAACCGTGTCGCGACTCAAACCAGTCGCTAATCAATGGCCACTACCTCCTCGCGACGCCAATCCTTCGCTGCTGCTTCATCGTAGCCTATCCGTGTCGCGACGCTAATTTTGTCACGACCCCACGCAAAGTACTAGGTCGCAGACTCAAAACGAAGTCACAATCAAGCAAACCAAACCAGTCGTACCAAACAGTGGCTGTGACCTCACTTGTCCTAACCTCAGAACGCACTTCTTCGCCCCGGTCAGAACCCAGCCAGGTCCTACCCATCTCAGCTAGGTCGCGACGAAAAATTCAGGTCGCGACCCAAGATAAAGCTCACAAAATCTATCCCTGGTCGCAACACCAAACCGGGTGCTGCACCTCAAGATCCGAACTAGGTCGTACCTCAAAGCCTAAGTCGCGACCTAGACCCAAAATCGTGCCTGCACCTCAACGCCCCTGCCTGCGCACGCTCCGGCGCCCGCATGTCACGACCTCAAACTAGGTCGTGACCTAGCAGCCGAAATCGCGTAGCCATTCCAGCCTTCACACAGCTCTGTGGTACAAATTTTTTTTTTTTTCGTATCCTCTAGTAGCCTTCCTGCTACTCCGAAGATGCAGTAGCCTAACCCACTGCTATATATATAATTCACAAATTTAAGAGTTGAATTACAACTCTCTTTTCCTTGTGCGAAAACTGGAATAATCTTCCATAATTCCACAAAACACAACCTACTTAGATTAAAAAACTAGAACGATCGCCCATAAATTTTTTTTTTTCGCTTATTTCTGGATCATTCTGCCCAAATTTCTCGAACACCTAAGGTTATATTTTCTCGACCCTAGTGTTCAACCTTTTTCATATATGCTAATTACCAAGCATACAATCACAATTCAATCACACATCAAGCCAATCGGTCTATCAAATGCACACCGGATGCATGATCTAACTAGCTTCCCATTACCTAGGTATTCGTAGATACCTAAGTTTCCTCGATACCAAGTCGTGACGCCCACAACTGCGTGTCTGTTGACAACCCGGTCGGTCCACATTCGTGGATGGCCCAAGAATCTCGACACCACTCATGAAAATCGGGCAAAGTCTCCTTTGTACGGGGAGCTCTACCCAAGGAACATAACCTGTCCCAACAATCAACAACGACACTATAAGAAAAAAGACCTATCTTAACTAAGCATTAACTGGTCATCGTATGTGCTGGTATGTCATCATAACTTCCTTGAATGCCATATGTCATCGATCAATGTCAGGCAAAGAGGTGCATCAACAAACCCTATGACATACAACACAATTAAACACACAATTCCATTATTATGAACTTCTCTGTCACCCATAACAAGGTTTGTTTTCAAATAAATCATGGTTTCTTTAAAATATGTCAAGGTGGGTGATTTCCACCATAGATTTTAAATTGGAATTAGAAGCATATGCCGTGATAGCCTTTGAAAAATTTAAAAATAAGCTTTTAATGTTGCAATGAAGAAGTATGATGCAAAATAACTTGTTGGTATATTGAAAATTGCTGCTTAATTTAAACACTTATTACAAAATATACCTTGTTTTCATAACTAAGACTTTATCTTGTTAACCACAATGCACCATATAAATATGCATGTAGCTATTAAAAACACATGTACATATATTGTGTTAATTTGAGTTAAGTTGTCATCCCTTTCAATATATAAACAAAATAATATATTCAAAAGAGAAACTAAAGCAACTTTACTTAGAATAAAAGATACCAAAAGATAATGTAAATCAAGTTCTATTTATAATACATACATAAAAAAATAAAAAAACTCATGTAACCAATAGATAAAATTATACAACTAAAATATTAATAACCCATGTATGTATATACATCTTAAACGCTCCTACGTTAAAACCACCTTGAGTCTTCACTAACCCCGACCAGAGCCAAAAAATAAATAAACAAATGACACTAATTAATTATTAGTCAAGATGAAATCATGTAATAAAATCTTAGTAACTACACAAACTTTAAGCTTACCAAAATAACAACCTGTGACAACCAAAAATATTAGTAACACATTCGTATATACATCTTGAAATCTGTAAAAATACCATCTGAAATCTTTCATTGAATCTATACTTATACCAAATAAAATAAGGAAATAAAAATGATATTAACTAATTATTGGTATAAGATGAAACCCATGTGAAACTGTGTTAACTACACAAACTTTAATCTTACCAAAATAACAATTATACAACCAAAATATTAATAAACCGCATGTATATACATCTTCAATTCTCTTGCAAAAACCATATGAAGCTTTTCACTAGCTGGAAACCTGTTCAAATAATACCAACTAATTATCAATTCAAGATGAAATTCATCTAATTATTCCTCAATAACTATATAAACTTTCATTTACTCAAAACAACAACTCGTACGATAAAATATTAATATTCAAGATGTAATTTAATCTTGAAATCTCTTAGCAAAAACCATCTTGAGTATTTCACCATCCTAAACTTGTACCAAATAAAATGGCAAATATTAACTAATTATTGTTCAAGATGAAATCCATCTAATGAAACCTTAGTAAGTACACAAACATTTATCTTACCAAAATAATAATTACACAACCAAAATATTAATAACTCAATGCATATACATGTTGAAATGTCACCATGAAAAAGATATTGAGCCTTTTACTATCCTTGAACTCAGAATAAAAAATACATAAATAAATGATATTAATTAAATATTGGTTGAAGAAATCTTAGTAACTACAAAAACTTTCATCATGCCAAAATAAAACCTATACAAACAAAAAAAATAGGCCTGACATTAAAAAATTAAAAATAATAATAAATAACAAATTTTCAAATTTTATATATTGTAAAATAAAGTTTTTGAAATACTTTTTAGTTTAGTCTTATAATTTTAAAAGATTATATAAAATAAATTATTATAGTTATATTTATATATTTTTTATTTTATTTTAAATTAATTTTCATTCTAATATTATTTTATTTTATTAAAAACAATTATTCAATAACTATTCTTTTTTCTATAAACAACTATTTTATATTTTTTCAGAATCGAAAAACTAATATTCTCAATAATTGGAAAATAATATGTAGTTATTAAAAAAAAAAGGAATTATGCTGATCAAAGCACAGTTCTGGGCTCTATTCAGTCACCATTTTCTCAAGCATTCCCTCAAAATATATGGGCTAAAGTGGGCCAGGCCCATTATCCCACCTCTAAATGTACCTACAAGAGTTCACCAAGTTTCAACAATTATGTAATACTTGTTTCCTCCCTTAAGTTATATATGTTGTCATATTGCTAAAAGAAATTATGCAATAAAACTACAAATGGACAACTTATTATAAATGAATAAGAGAAAAAAATATAATCATATAAGTAATCCTTCTTTATTGTGATAAGTATGATACCAAGAAATCATTCATTATTCATGGTTGAACAAATTAGGACAATTTAAACGGCGTGCAGGTAAGCTAAAATGAGAAAATTGAAACACTAAGGTAATTCAAGCCATATGCTTTATCTATTGGTAACTATTCTCTAGAAATACGTTATGGAAAAACTGACAAAATCTTTTTCAACAACAGTTGGTTAAAATTCGGGCTACTCAATGGAAATAAAACAAAAGTGCCTATCATTCCAAGGTTCTTACTAATATGCTCGAACAAAGTATGGAATAAAAGTGTGCAATTATATAAATGTTTTAAGAAATGTCTATGACAAAGACATCCAAATTCCAAGAAAATCAAATAAGAGAAATTTTGATAATAAAAATTAGAAAATCTAATAGATATTGATTAGACTACTAAGAGGATACCAATATTTTCCGTGTTATATCAACATGTCAAAAGAAATTGCATTATTTCAAAAACAAATAGATCCACCGATTAATAAAAAGTAAAATACGACCATGGTGCTTATTCAACTATACAAATACTTTAACTACAATTGAATTTTTCTTTTTTTTAAGATAGGTAATTTCAGAAAAATGGACATAGACACATATTAAAATGATATGCACAGAGTTAATGCTAAAAAAAAAAAAAGAAATTTGACCATAATGTTAATAAGAAAATAGCACTTCTACTACTTTCCACAAAGCACCCACTTCCAAATCTCCAAAGTCTTAATGGGTCGTTTCATCATCATCTTTGATATTTGAATAAAGCCATACTACCCCATTCTCGAACAAATATTAAACTCATAAAATTTAAAGCATTCAAAGCCCTAATTTCGACTTTGAAACAAAAATCTTGGTAGATCTAGCCCTCGAGAATATAAAGACACCAAACCTCCTAACTTATGTCTTTGCGCAAAGTTATCACCCAAATCAAGCACTAAACAACAAGTGTAATGTTCATGGATGCAAGGCTGAAAATTTCAGGAAATTTCGCTGAAATTCTGTGTTTCCATTGCTAGCCATGGAAATGAAATTTAGCTAGAAATTCCAACAAGAGAAATCTTTGTAAATTTCCACAAACCTCACGAAAATTTAATTGAAAATTAGAAAATGGGAGAACTTTCACCTTTACACCACTCCAAGTATGGATTTTTGGAGAAAATATTCAAATATTAGGGAGAAATTTTGCTTGTTCCCGAATATTTTTGGAGAATTTTCAATGGAAGAGAAAGGGCACGAAGGATGAGAGGAAAGGGAACAGGCACTCTAGTTTGAGGAATATCTTAGAAGGAAGGGTCTCCGCAGAGGTCGTCAGATTTTCTGTCGCTTACCCGTAATAGCGCTCCAAGATCGCCTTCACCATTGTTCGAACGGAGTTGTCTATAACCAAAGAAAAGGCTTTAGGTCTTCTATCGTGAAAGAAAGGGGAAAAAAAAAGCTTCATTATCCCAATAGTTGGGTCCGAATCTGGGTAACAAAGGTGTGGAATAATGGCTGTTTACCAATAAACAATCGATATTATGTAAATATAGAACCTGATAAAAGATATTACTTCCATCTTGGCTCTTCATGTTTATTTCGGTGGTCTAAGATATTAATCACATTGATGCACAATAAAAAAATTAATTTTATTAGTAGCAAGAGAAATTAAAACACTCTATTTTCTCATTGGATTAGATTTATATTCATTTAAATAAAAACCTAATGTATAAAATTTCAAACCTATTTTATAAACATCTAAAACTATTTTTATTCCTTATATTAATATAAACATTTAAAACTATTTTTCATTTACTATTTCATTTAAAATTATAAAAACATATAAAACATAATTATTACTTTATAAAATAGGTGGTCGATTCAATTTGATTTAGTAATTTAAGTAAATTATTTCATATTTCATAATTTACTTAGTAAGTAAATTAGATTTACACATAACAAGAAAATTATAGTCATTATTATTTTTATTTAATTACATTGACACATCAAAATTATAGAAATAATACGCCAAGTTCAAATAGAGCCTAATCAAACAAGATACGTATTAAAGTGGGGAGAGGTCCTAGGTTTGAGTCCTGGGACCGAACTATTCTGTATTCCAAGTATAGTTTGTCAAAAGTCATGGAAGAATTTAGCAAATTTTATATATGTCATTATCAGAAAAGAAGTTTGTATATATGCTTGCATCAGACACTTAAATGAACACCAATATTGACATATTTGCATAAGTCAAGATAATATATAGTCAACACTGTTCTTTTCTGTAGTGCGACCACACGTGTCACATGCGAGTAAAATAATTGGGCTACCAAATCTCCGTGATCAATACTCACAAAATACATCAACTATATTACTATAGTTCAAGAGGTTAATAAATCATCTTTAATTCAATACATATTAAAAATGTACACCGAAATACATGTTATACAAAAGTTTTACCAGTGCCAATAACCCTAGCTTCTTCTAAACACGGCTTCTGAGCACCGTCCTCCCGTACACTCCCCTCGGTACTCCATAATAGTGTTCTTCGACATGGTGAGAAAACCCAAGAGGTGATAATTTCTGCTACGGGTTACTCCCCACCTAAGTGCACATGTCATGACAAACAATCACATCCAAGCAATTACATGAACCTACTCGAATGTCTACATGCCCAATCCCACGTCTCGAGTGTGACGCCCCAAAACCGAGGTGTCCGTTGACAACCGGTCAACCCGCGGAATACTCGTGGATGTCGGGTAACCCAACACCACTCACGAAAATCGGGCAAAGTCTCCTTTGTACGGGGAGCTCTACCCAAATACAAACCCGCCCCAAATGAAGCATTATGACCACGTGGTCCATGCGAGTAAAATAATGGCCACTTGGGCCCTTGCATCAATACTCACAAAATATATCACAACCAAATATATATTACATGGTTCAAGAGTTAATAAATTACTTAAGTACAAATATATATTAAAATTTGCAACATTCTAATACATACTACAATATAATTCACCAAAGCCACAACTCGGCTTTCTTCTCACACGGCCTCTAATGAGTACCGCCTTCCCGATCGCTCCTTGTACCTGAAATAATGATCCCTCGATAGGGTGAGCAAAGCCTAGTAGAGATAATTTCCTACATGGGTTACTCCCCACCTAAGTGCACGTGCATGGCGAACAATCACATTCAAGCAATTTCATGAACCTACTTGAATGTCTACATGTCATGGATGAGAATGTGACTCACCCTATCCCATATCCCGAGTCCTCACCGACTCCCTCACACATGCAAGTTGCCAAGTATGAGCTACTGTCATTTTTTCTGATGACAACCCAAGATTACTCTTAATCTTTTCATTTTTCATTTACAACCATTTATCTTGAGTCCTCACTGACTCCCTCAAGCATGCATTTTGCCATGAATGAAAACCGTTTCCAAACAAAGGTATTTGTTTTTAACCGTGGACAACCCTCCGATATAAATAGTGGACCGACTCCAATAATTTATTTTGTGGACAACCCTCCGATGTATATCAATTGGGCCGACTCCGACGATTGATATTTTATATGGACAACCCTCCGATGAATATCAATTGGGCCAACTCCGACGATTGATATGTTATATGGGCAACCCTCCGATGTTTTAATGGACACACTCCGAGCACACATTGGCTGGGTTAACCAAACAATTCTCTCAAGAAACCACCTCATGCACTCACTCCTATTGTTCTAGGGTGCCCCAGTGCATATGAAATGCAATGAGCCATTTCCATTTCCTTAACCCGTGCGACTCATTTGGACGTTGTCCTATTAATCAAGCCCACTAATCAACACCCTACGCGGTGTTGATCCACAACCGTGTACTCACGACACACCATCAAACACCTAACACAGTGTCGATCTCAACCAGTCACTTACACTCCAATTTCAGGTTACCCTAAGCATATGGAATGCATGATGCCGATTCTAATACATTCATGCTAATATATTCACATGCATATATATTAACATAATTAAATCACATAAAACATGTTATGCAAATTCACAATCAATTACACCAAAATTAGCTCACATGGGCTAATTAACAAACACAAGTAAATCATTTTGAATCACTCAACCATACACATTTTCACACAAAAAAATAATTTCATGTCACTATTCACATGAACAGTAAAACCCTCGGGTTACTATTCACGGCCACACAAAATAGGGATTTTCTCCACTCGGTTCAAAGCTTTTGAGACCGAGATTACGGCTAAAACAAGACTCAGAATGTTCCTAACCATTTACATGGTTCTTAAACAAGGATTAACACAAGTAGGAAAGATTCCTTTGCCTCTTGAGCTTGTCGGACTCCACCAAATCGCGCCCCACGCTGCAGCCTCCCTCGCTGTGTAGAACAATCCTTCCTTCTTTCTCCTGTCTAAACCGACTATCCGATCAAGCCAATTCTAGAGAGAAGTGACTATCTCTCTCTAAAACAAGAAAATTCCAGCCACTGCATCCCATTTCCAAGATCGCCTCGATTCTCACGATTTCAGGCTCTCGAGAAGATGAACTGTCTATCTTGTGTCCTTTCTCATTAAACTTTCATTTATCACCATCCATGTCCTCAAGTCTTGGATTTTTGACACTTAGCACTATCTCGCAATCATTTCCATCCTTCTCTCTACTCGTAATATGTGTCACATGAGTACATGTTATACGACTTCACATCACACGTCGTTTACGACACTCCACACCATGCCTCAAAAACGTGCAAATTTCCGACCGTCTCTGACCAACGAAATTCGATGTGGTGGCTAGATTTCGCGAGACGATTTCAACGGTGAAATCCGTTTAATCATCCGATATCTAAAAAATTTTTGGATTTTTACCGAAATTACAATTTTGCCTTTTCGTAAAAATTGGAATTTTTTTCAGTCTTACATCGAGTCCTGATCGACTTCACATATGCCTAAGCCACATGCAGCAAGAACACGCTTTCACTCTTCTTTCATTTCCGTGTCACGACTCACTCCTAATATTCTAGGGTGCCCCAGTGCATATGGAATGCATTATGTCAATCCCAAAACATTCATGCTAATATATAAAACATGTATATACTAACATAATTAATTCACCCAATTCATGTTATTAAATTCACATCAATAACACCAAAATTAGCTCACATGGGCTAATTGACAATTACAAGCAATTCATTTTTAATCTCTTAACATCATAAAAATTCACACCAAAAATCACGTCACTATTCACATGAACAAGGAAACCTGCGAAGACTGCTTCACCGCCACCAAATTTTGGGATTTCTCCACTTGCCAAAGGTTTTGAGACCGAATTTATGGCTAAATCAAGCCTCTAATATCCATAACCATAAAAATGGCTCTTAGCCAAAGAATATCACGGGGCAGAAAGATCCCTACCTCTCTCTCGAAATAAGCCGGAACCCTCCAAACTGTCCACGCTGCAGCTCTCACCGCGTATCGACTTTGGCTGCCTCCGTCGGTAACCGACCGGGTCCGAACGCACTGGGAAATCTAGAGAGAATGAGCTCTCTCTAAAATCACAAAACCTCACTTTCGCACTCTCCAAATTCCTTCGCCTGCTTTTTGGTGTTTTAATGGAGAAGACAACTATTTTCTATTTTATCTTATTCTCATTAACATTTGGCCAATTCCCAATGTGTCCATTTTTCGATTGATACTCAAATACTCTGTGCCATTCATCTCATCCTCTCACTAATCATACAACATGTGTCACATGAGTACATGTAGTAGGTGACTTTTTTCACATCACATATCTCTCACGAGCCGTTTTACGGCACCCGGCTCCCTGTGCCTCGAAAAACGTGAAATTTCGACTGTCTTGGAATTCGACGAAATTCAATGTGATAGCTAGATTTCGCAAGATGATTCCAACAGTGAAGTCTGTTTCGTCATCCGAGATCTAGAAAAATTTTGGATTTTTATCGAAATGACCATTTTGCCATTTTTCAAAAAATTGGATTTTCTCGGGGTTTCACATTTTAGGCTCGGTTCGGTCCGACGGGTCGGCCCGATTCATGGGCTTTTAGGCTTGCCCAGAGGCCTGTCCAAAAAGCTCGCCCAGAGGCCCACCCAAAAAGCCCATCAAGAGGCCCGCCTAAAAGCCCGACCCCTCCACTTAGGTAGTTAGGTTTTTTATTTAAATTGTATTCAAAAGTTAAATAAAAAATAAAAAGTAAGCTTAAAAAAATTCAAAATAAAAAATACTTTATTTAAAAATTTTATTCATCGAATATAATTACATTTGAAACAAGAAAAGTTTGCATCACTATAAAATAAGTACATCCCAACTAGGTCAAGCACTACTTATTTGTCAATCATTCAACTTTTCAACCACACAAGAAAATAAAATACAATATACATTTAACGAAATATTTTAATCACTATTTTCCTGATCGGAATTATCATGGATCCATTCATGTTTTCATAAATTTAAGTTCTCTCAGATTACTACTAGTGCAAAGATTCCAACATGATCGTGCACCCTTGTCCGCTTAAATTCCAATCTTTAAACATACTAATGATTTCATCAAGTTTCCAGCCGACAAATTACATCGCTTCAACCACTCTTCCACCCGCACTCAAAAGCTAGCCTTCCTCACGCATCGTATCATAGTGCATTTCAGAATACATCACGCAAGAATATCAGATAAATACGTAGCATTTTATTTTGTTTTTCCACCATTCTAAAATTTCAAAATCTTCATTGTCTTCAAATGGAATTGTTTCTACACCAAGATATCTATCTATATCGGTTATTATTTGGAGAACTAGTTGTTGCCTTTTTTCTACTTTTAAACATTTCTAAAGGGCTTTTATAAAAAGATGAGGAGCTTGTCGTGGATGATGATTTTATCAAACTAATATCATTTCCATATTTTTCTTTATAAATATCATATAAAATATATAATAACGAATTTACTTCATTTTTCATTTCTTCAATTTTTATTTGATATTCATTGTAAATAACTTGCAACCATTCATCTAGAACATCAAATTTTTAATCTAGATTTTTAATTTCTTCAATTTTTATTTGATCTTTCATTGTAAATAACTTGCAACCATTCATCTAGAGCATCAAATTTTAATCTAGGGTCCACAATTAAACTAAATATAATAAATCAAAGGTATTTCTCCCCACTATTTTTTAATCTTTTCTATCATTGCAAAAATTGTATCATTAAAATTTTCATAACTTAAATAATTTTGTAGTACCATATAAATACTAGTTATTTGCATAATGACCCAATGTGAAGTTGGATAATACATAGTACAAAAAATATTTGTTGAAGCATCAAAATTTTCAAAAAGATCTCGTAGAAGGTCCGCAATGTGCCAATCATAATCATTTAATATATCAACATCTACATCACTATTATTATTAGATAGTTGCATTTCATATAATTGTACTACCTTTTTATATTTTGTAATATTTTGTAAAAACTTATAAGTAGAATTCCATCTAATTGTTATATCTAAACTTATATTTTTTCTTTTCATATTTGCAATTTTGCAACAATAAAAATAGTTCATGTTTTGCTTGGGAACAATTAATATTATATGCAATGTCTCTAATTTTTTCTAATGTACCATCAATTTGTTTTAATCCATCTTTTACAATTAAATTTAAAATATCTGCACAACAACGTGAAATAATTTTGCATGATCCTTTTATTTGCCAAAATCTTTTAATCTTTGTATTGCCGCAGATCATTATTAGAAGCATTATCTAATGTTATTGTAAATATTTTATCATCGAATATTTCCAAATTTGGTAATTCTTCATCATTTATTAAAGTTGTTATATTTTTACCACTATGTGGAGTATTTATTGTTTTAAATGAAATTATTCTTTTATTTAACATCAATTCACTATCTATATAATGAGCAGTAATACATAAAAAGCCTCTATGCATTAAAGATGTCCAAATATCATATGTTAAACATATTTTTCCTTCAAAATTTGCAAAATATTTTTTAAAATTTTCTCTTTCTGTTTGAAATTTTTTCAAATACCTTTTTTAACAGTACTTCCTGACCAATCTTTGAATTGAGGATTAATCAATGTTTGAATTGTTTCTGAATATTCATGAGTTTCCATCATATCAAAAACTTGTTCAGCTCTTATTATGTAATCATCATCTTTCACAATAATAACATTCATCAAGAATTTTTTAAAATTTCCACATTCATCTACTATAATTTTATAAATTTCTAATATCTACATTATGCTTAGCCTTTTTTTGCTAATCGTTCATTATCTTTTAGATAATTGTGCCCGACACTCATCCACTGACACAAAGTTTTACATAAATTTACATTTATTATTTTTTTTATTATTTTCTAAAAAATTATTTCTATTCTATCAAAAAATCTATGCAATTTGAACTAAATTTTTATTTGATGATGACATGGACTAGAAGAAGATGCAACATGCACTATCCATATTAAAATTATTAAAATATTATACTAAAAATGAATCAAAATAAAATAAAATAAAATAAATAAAGAAAAGTAGTGTGAGAAATACATCAATCGTATGATCGTTCAAATTCTGAAATCCCAAATTATTGAGTCACCAGAAGCTAAAGGATTTGCACTTAAAAATCACCAATAATATCATAATATGAAGAAAGTGAAGAACAATGGAAGAAAATGAAGTATTATGGGAATTATATGGTAAATTATGAACTCAAGTAGAGAAAATGAAACAAAAGACTAATGATGAAAATCAAACAAATGTAGTATTTATAGAGAGAAAAAAAGAAGGAAAGGTTCCAACGATCATATGACCGTTGGGAAGGGAAATGAGAATATTATCATAGGAGTCAACGCTGTACACCTGAATTTGAACATGGAGGCTCACTGGAGGAAGGAGGAAGTGGTGGGAGAGAAGAGGAAGGGAAGCAAAGGAGCCCTGTCTGAAGGGCAGAGGAGAGGAGAGAGAGGGGGTGCAGCCGAGAAGAAGTACAGGTCTGATTTATCTGGGCCCGTGGTCGGTTACTGGCCTCTGTACTGTCTATGGTCTCAAAGTCAGATATATAAGGTGTCTATTTATTTGGGTCTGCAATGAGCCAATGGGTCTTAAAATTTTCTGAGTCTGCTCGCCCCACTGTCTGACCTACTAATTGTGCCTAAAGGTCTGTCTACCAGCCCATACCTCTATTTCAATAATAAGTCAGTAACTCTGAATGAGGTTATTATTATTGATCTATTTCTCCATTTAGTCTTTTCCCTTACATAAATTTTCTTTGAAATTGTTGTGTTCAAACTTTCCTAATCACCTCTACCCATGCCATCTGAGGCTATCTCTTTCCTTCCTCTCAGGTTTCACAACTTGAATTCTCATGAACATTTGATCAAATCTCACTCAGATCTGATATCAAACCATCTTAAAAGTCCCTCTTTAGTTTGTCCTCACTGTGTCATTTCCATTTTCTATGAATACTCGCTGATTCGATCCTTTCAGAGTATCTACACATTTTCTTAACATCCTCATTTCTCGCAATACCATTTTTGTCTTACGCCCAACATTCACTTCCATAAAAAAAACATGGCGTCTTGACTGCTGTCCTTACATAACTTACCAAATAGAATATTACTGTCCCACAATACTATCGTTGCACTTCCATTTCAACCACATCCTGCTTTAATCCATGGCTAATGTCTGCCTCGATATTCCTCTTGTTTGAATAAAAGACAACCTAAATATTAAAAACATCATACTTCACTACCTTCTATCAAGCATCCAATCATAAGGTGATCGATTAATCATTAAAAGTGTTATTTTAGCTATATTTTGTTACTAGAAGTTAAATTATATATTATTTGTGATTTAAAATGTGTTGAATCTTTCACTTTAGTCATACTTTTCTAGTTTAGATTATTTTGTGATAAACTGATTGATTGTAATAATGGATAAAGACAAGTGAAACAATCACTAGAAGAAGGAATCACAATTATAAGAGACTGAAGAGTCAAGATTAATATAGAAAAACTAAAGATCTGACACCTAATCTTTGTAAGAGTCCCAATTAGAAGAAAAAACTTAATATGGAAGTTATTTGAAGGATGAAGAAAGGGTCTGCTCTAGCTAGCCTCCTTCCATCCTCTATTAAAATAGTATCTGGAAAATATTTTTAAAATGACTTAGACAAAGAAGTTTTGATGTTTTCCTGACATTAAAAACTTGTTTGGTTATAAGATTCCAAAAACAGTTTCTATATGAATTAGAAACAATAAAAATTATTGGATAATAAACTGAAAATAAAGAAAATAGAATGTTAAGTTATTTGGACTCATATTATATACAAAAGAGAAGTCTCATTATCTCCATGTCTTTCCTTTGAGATATATATATTTGACAACCCAAAAGTGTCACTATTGACAAGGTAGCCCCAACGCCTCTATGTCTTTGTTTGGCAAAATCCAATTTTCATATAAACAAATGAAATGGAAAAGTCCAATGCATTTGTCCAACATCACATAAGAAAAATCCAACATAACAAGAAAGTTTGAATACGATCAATGCAACCTAGTGAATCAAGAAACCAGGGCAACCCCAATAACAGGGAAATTCACTGATATAGACTGATTATATTGTTGACTAATCCACAAGCTTTCGTCGAACTATGAGAAGCCAGATCTAGTGAAAAAGGAAAAAAAATATAGATCAGGTAATTAAGCCTCATACAAACCCCAAAAAAATTCAGGGAAAAAACAAATAAAAAACCCAAATTTAGCAGATCTGTTACCTACATCTCCAACTTAAATACGTCTTTGTTTCTGTTGGAACTATGTTACAGCAGATCGTTATAGCATTGATGGGATAATGGAAAATCAAAACAAAAATAAACCCAAAAAACTCGTGCCAAAAAAACCTCCAGATCTATGTCTTAATGAGTCGCGGTAGATATGCCTATGATTATTTCAGAGCCAGTCTTCACATCACTGGATCTGGGTTTGACTCGTCCAAGATCTTCAGAGAGATGAATGCTGCAGTAGGAGAGAGTAAAAAAACTTTTATATGGTGCACAGTGCACAGCAAAATACCAATGCTTCCCATGTTTTCCATAAATCCAAAATGTTCTTGAACATGGGCAGAAACAACTTTTCGAGGTTCTTAAAATCACGTCTTTGTTCCTAGAATTTTCTGCACCAGAAACAAAAATAATCAAAACAAGTTTTGACTATTTTAGCATTTTGAGAACAAAAATAGTTTTCAAACATCAAAACCAAAGAACTGGTTTTAACATGTTTTCTTATTTGTCATAACATTTTACCTTTGATATTTGATTGATCTGATTTTTTGGGATTGAAATAAGACTTCAAGGGCATAAAGTATATTTCACAAAATTTCGTAAATTGGGCCTCTAACAGGCCAAATCGAGTTTGAAGTCTAAAATTTTTGTATCCAAGATTTTATGATTAAACACAGACTTAAAATATCTTATTTTTCTAAGGAATTTTTCAAGTCAACATTAGATACCCTACCTGCCTGCTAGATTTCAATATAAATAAAAAACTCATCTATTGAACGACATTTCAATGAAATTTATAACAAAATATGAAAAAACTTTTACATAATTGCTGTCTTACTTAACAATATTCCCTTAATTCAATCTTTAAATCACACCATAATATTTATAAAAACAACTAATTTTATGAAAAGCTACCAATTTTTTTAAAATAACAAGAATTAACCCATTTTTCAGCAAAAATTTATAGCCACCTAAATGAAAGAATATAAAGAAATGAGATTAAATATATGAAATGCACTTAGCAATACAGAGAAACCATGAGAGATTTACATGATTTTTGTCATTCTCCCACAATATTTTTGTAATTTAATACTGTTTCATATAGTAACCTTTAAAGGAAAAAATAACTAGTTACTTATAATTAACAACTAATTTTAAAAACTCATACCGTTGGACCCTTAATTCATAAAGTCTCTTATAAGCACCTAAAATAATAGCACGTATGAAAACAGATCAAGGAAAATGAAAAAAATGATCAATTATAGAGAAACTAAGAATTTTAGTGAATTTACGAAAAACATGAGAAACCATACAAGATTTTTTGGTGTCCTCTCTGAATTTTTCTATATTTTGAAGTTATTTTCCGTAAAGTAAGATTTAACAGAAAAGCAATTAAGTTTAAGATAATTTTTTACTAATTTCTAAAAAATTGTAAAATTGATCCTTTTTTTTTTTTTGTAAAGGTTTGTTGCCACCTAAAATGAAATGAATGTGTGAAAAAATATAATACAAATCAAGGAAATATATTAACTGCAGTCCTTTATAGCATAAATTATACATTAGTGACTTTTACAAAAAATATGAGAAACATTACGCAATTTTTATCATTTTCTCACAACCTGTCCGTATTTTAATATTAATTTCCATAAGTAATATGTAATGGAATAACAACTAAGTTAGAGAAAATTTACTGCTAATCTTTTAATGTGTAAAATGGATCATGTTTCCATAAATTTTATGTATGGACGCTTAAAATAAGATGAATGAGAGAAAATATTGGATCAATCAAGTCAAAGGGAAAACTTTGGTCCTTTAAAGTATAAATTACATTGTGAATTTGACTGAAAAATGAGGAACTTTGTACAGTTTTTGTCCTCCTCTCACAATCTTTCCGTATTTTTTAACTTAATTCCTGTAAAATTAACATTTAACGATGAAAACAATCTAATTTTGCCAAAATTTACGGTAGATTATTTTTAAAAATCGTAAAATTCAACATTTATCCATAAAGTTTTGTGGACACCCCAAAATGAGATGATTGAGTGAAAAAACTATCAGAACTATCAAGTGAAATGGAAAACTTTAATCATTTAACGTATAAACTACACTTTTGTGGACTTTACTGAAAAAATGAGGAACTTTGCACTATTTTGGTCCTCCTCTCACATTCTTCCCGTATTTTAATCTTTATTTTTGTAATGTAACATTTAAAGGAGAAAAGAATAAGATTGCAAAAATTTACAAATTATTTTTTGAAAAAAAAAGGGTAAAATTGATCCCTTTTCCATGTGAAGTTTGATGGACACAAAAATGAGATGAATGAGTGAAAAAAATATTGGACGTATCAAGAAAAATGAAAAACTTTGGTCATTTAAAGTATAAACTACACTTTTGTGAATCGTAAAACTATGATCATATACGCTATAATAAATACATTATAGTGAGTTTTATGGAAAAGATTAGAAACTTTGCGCAGTTTTTGTTTTGCTCTCACATTCTTTCCTTATTTTGATATGCTTTTCCGTAGAGTAACATTTGACAGAAAAATTATTCAGTTTGTGAAAAGTTACTACCCATTCTATCAAATTTCGTAAATTTAATTATTTGTTTCTTGAACTTTTACAAGGACGTAAAATGAGTGATATGAAGAAAATGAAACTAAAAGATAGGGGTGTTCACCATACCCTACGGGTAGGAAATATAGTATTCCGTCTTCCTACCCGACACTTTGCGGAAGAAGTTTTTTTTGGCCTACCCTACCCTATCAGGTGTGGTATTCCTACCCCGACTTCCTACCCGATAAGTCGAGTAAGAAATCGGGTAAACCCTTTTGTAAATATTAATTTTTGGATCATTTTAACAATTCAATTAAACAATATACATAAATTACAAGAACACTAAAACATAAAACAACTACAGAAACAATTACAATAAAACACAAGAAAGCATGAACATCAATCCATCATAATTGTTACACAAATACAATAACAATTATTTTAAGTTTAGATCATATGAAACACATTAAAATCATAACCGTTCCAATAGATCAGTCATCACAAATCATATAGGTAGTATCGATGTCATTTATAGAGTGAAGTTAAAAGCAATATTACTTACCTCAGGAATATTCTCAGGAGATGGAACTGCAGGTACTAAGGGGCAGGGGGATTTAGTTGTATGCTCCATTTGCGGACCTCTAGAGGATGTGTCAATATCCGTTGATGTTATTTGTGTGTCATTTCGATCTCCAAACCATTCAAATGTTAGCCACTTCAACTCTTCATCTAGTATCTCCCCCTGAAGGGAAGAAGTGGAGGCCGAGGTGGAGTAGAATGGTGCGGACTCCAGAAAGGTGACATCCATGGTCACATAAGTACGCTGAGTGGTAGGATTATAGCAGCGGTATCCTTTTTGATGCACAACATATCCCAAGAATAGTTCATGACATGAGTCAAGTTTGGTACGCTGATTCTTATGCAGGTGTACATACGCCACACAACCAAACGTACGAGGAGGGAGCATGAGGGCTGTAGGTAGAGAAACTAAAGTTGATAGGGACTGTAACGGTGTCCGAAAATTCAAAAGTTTGGAAGGGAGGTGGTTGATCAAATGGACGGCAGTGGAAACAGCATCGGGTCAGTGTCGTGCAGGGACATGCACGCCAAGGAGAAGAGCCCGGGCAGTCTCGAGAATATGTCGATTTTTCCGTTCAACTACCCCATTTTATTGTGGGGTCTTAAGACAAGAGGTCTCGTGGATAAGGCCATGTTGTTGAAAATAGGAGTTAAAGTGGTGATTATCATATTCACCACCATTGTCTGAACAGAGACCCCAAATCGGAGCGGAGAACCGAGTCTTAGTCATAGTGTGGAATGACAGAAAAACCTTAAAAACTCCATCCTTATGTTTCAACAGATATAACCATGTCATGCGGGTACAGTCATCAAAAAAATATCACAAACCAACGCACACGGATACAATATGAAATGGAGATGGTCCCCATACATTAGACTGAATTACAGCAAAAGGGGTATCACTTTTATTCATGCTTAACAGATAAGTAGCCTTATGACTTTTGACTAAAATAAAAGTTTCACAGGTAAACTCAGATGTCTCTACATTGGAAAATAAATTAGGGAACAAATGCCTTAGATACCCGAATGATGGATGTCCCAATCGACGATGCCACAGCCAAATTTGTCGATGCTTGGAACCAGGCGAAGAAGACACATGATGTGCTCGACCCAGACTGAAATCTTCCATGTAGTACAATCTCCCCTTCTTAGTACCATGCCCAATTATCTCCTTGGTGAGAACATCCTGAATAAGACAAAAATTAGCAAACATTAGCACCACACAATTTAGTTCCGTAGTAATTTGGCTAACAGACAATAATTTGTGGGACAGTGAGGGAACAAGTAAAGTATTAGGTAAGTGTAGATAGGGTGACAAGATCACTGAGCCAGCCCCTGTAATCGGTGAAAACATTCCATTGGCATTTGCAATGCTGGTGCGCCTTGGAGGTGAGTGGTGGGAGACATCGGCAAGGTCAAATTGTTAGATTTACAATTTATTAGATTTACAATGACAACCTGAGATCGATGCGCAGTCGATTTAGAACACATCAAAACACGGAAATCAAAATACATACTCAATTGATTTGCCATGTTAAAAGTTACCGTCGTATCCAAGATCCTGCAGTTGAAAGCAATAGCGACTAGACCTTCCTCTCCCTGATCCTCTTTCCCACTAGGGTTTTACTATTTCGGGGGAACCGTGATTCGCAAGGCTCACCAACGGAAACAGAGCACACCTTATATGTAGACGGAGAGGGACCTAGCACACACACACACTGGGGCCTCCCATCAAGAGCCCACTTTAATTCCGAATTCTACACCTTTCATATCACACTTATTATATATATATATATATAGTATATATATATATATATATATATATATATATATATATATATATATATATATATCACGAGACAAACCTGCGCCCCAAACTATTATATTGAATCACATAAATCGATGAGCCTTACCTCTGCCGAAGATCCGACCTGCTTTTTCTCAAAACAAAAATCACCAGCGTACGATACTTAAAAATATTTCAACATTCTCCCACTCGGGCAATGCTAATTGAGTTTTATGAATTTTAAGAACAATTAAAAAGACTCTCGATCGAATAACACTGTAGTGGCCACAAAATAAACATCTCAGCTCTGAATCCGGTCCAATGCAAAAATAATACCGAACCGTGGCGACGAGGAGCATCTCGACTGATACAATACCTTCCACAACCACAAGCACTAAAATTTCATCGATGGATTCCTAAGGTGATAAAGTGTAGGCGTGGCCGACACTTGTGATCCCAAAATAAATAAACATGTCGACAACGCATTCGGTCTCTCTATGGTTTCATAGAACCCCGTGATGAGACTACATCCCCTTATGCTCGTGAAGCCTGTGAACTTTATGCGTCATAAGACCTTTATAACCGATGAGCCCATAAAAGTTTATACATTCCTACAAACATGCACAAGTAATATAGAGGTATTAAACAAAATAACCACAAGTAACCGAACTGAATGTATTATGGGCAAGCATCAAGGAATAGCAAGTACATCACATACCCCCACTAATTCGGGGCATAATTTCTGCAAGATGCGTAGTTATCCATCCGGAAACATGCTTATTAAAATCATTGTGTCGCAAGCCTTGGTTAGTGGATCAACAAGCATTTTATCGCAGTAATGCGACTACCTCTATATCCCCATTATCTACCCAACCCCAAGCTTCTTCTGAAGTATTTCAACCCGATGTACTTTTCTCCTCCAAAGATTCTTGGTACTCTAGCAAAAGAAACAACACTAGAGTTATCAAAGAAGAGCTTTATGGTCTGGCGATAGACTTAATAATCTTCGAGTCCGTAATAAATTTCAACCACTCCCAAGATGAGCAATCTCAGCCATAACAAGCAACAATTTCAGTTTCCATCAGAGAAGAAGCCAACTTAGAACTTTTCCCAAGAAATCGCTTCCACTCCGCAAGTGTAAAATAAAGCATGTGGTAGACTTTCGCCATCCGTACAACCTACTAAATCAAAGAGATCTACATAACCAACTACCGCAGTCATCCACTTCTATATATAAGATACGGTCTTTAGTTTTTGCATACCGTTAACCTTTTTGCAAAGAACTCCAATGCTCATTTCCAAGATTAGCGAGATAACGTCCAAGGACGCTTACTGCATAGGCAATATCCGGTCTAGTGCACACTGTATCACATCAAGCTCCCACAATACCACTATAAGGAATATCCTTCTTCATAGCCGCCTCTCAACATCATTTTGTGGCATTGATCTTTATTGGGTCCGGCTCTTTGAATATAGGAGCCAAAATCGGCTTACAACCTTTCATCCCAAATCATTCTAAGACATGATCAACATAGGCTTTCTGTGAAAGCCCCAAAAACTTATGATCTCTGTCTCTATGGATCTCTATACCCAAAACAAAATTCGCTTCACCGAGATCCTTCATATTTGTACCTTGTGATAACATCTCTTTAACATCCATAAGCAAACCTAAATCACTTCGTATGAACGCCATCAATATTACAAGATGAGAAATATAAATTTTCCCACCTATCTTTAAATAGACGCAAAGAACTACGTATTCTCTTTCAAAACCTAGAGAAGTGACAACATCATGAAACTTTAAATGTACCATTGCCTCGAGGCCTGCTTTAAACCATAGATAGACTTCTGAAGTCTACACCGTATTCCTTTTTCCATCAACTACAAAACCCTCTGCAATAAGCAGATATACATCATAAAGATCTCATTCGTAAACGCCGCCTTGACATCCATTTGATGCAATTCAAGATTAAAGTGCGCCGTCAATGCTATGATTATTCTAAAGGAGTCTAGAAGATACAGAGAAAGCTCTTGTGTAATCAACCCCTTCCTTTTATGTATACCCCTTTGCAACTAATATAGCTTTAAACCTTTCAATTTTCCCTTTAGCATCTTTCTTGGTTTTAAAAACCCATTTGCAACCTATGGGTTTAAAATTTTCAGGCATCTCTACCAACTCCCAAACATCATTATTAGCCATCGACAACATCTCTTCTTCCATGGCAATATTCCATTTATCATACTGTGGACTATGGACAGCATCAAGAAAAGTAACAAGATCTATGACCTCCCCAATATCATAATCACAATAACCTCACCCGTAGTAAACCACATAGTCATCAGCAATGCAGATCTCCTTTCTCCGAGATCTCCTAAGAGGGCATAGGGTCAACAAAGCAATTCAATACCAGAAGTGTATTCTCGTTAACAACCGGCAGAGTCAGAGCAACAGCATTCGACATTCAAGTCCTTCACCTTGCACAGGAATGGTTATAATCCTTTCTTGCATTATGGGCAAAATAATCGGATCAATAGAAGACTGTGTAGACAGTGATTCACTTGCCTGGGAGCTAGAACTATTAATGTGATCCTCTAGAAATTTGGCATTCAAGGACTCAATGATCCTCATATGATGCCCAGGATAATAAAATCTAAAGCCCTTAGAGGCGAGTGGGTAGCCAATGAAAAATCCTGATGTAGTTCTAGGATCAAGTTTTCTTTCATGAGGATTATAAACCCTTACTCAAGTAGACACCCCCATACCTTTAGGTGGTTCAAACCGGTTTTCTATTGGTCCAGTTCAAAAGGAGCTTTGGGCAATAGACTTACCGGCACTCTAAGGATAGACATGGTCGCTTGAAGGGCTTCACCCCAAAAAGATCGGGGGAGGCACCTGCTATGTTTATCACACTTCTTACCATCCATCAAGGTTCGATTCATGCTCAGCAACCCCATTTTTCCTCGTGTTCCGCATTGTATACGAGCTCTTATGCCACAAGACTCGTAAAATTCAAGAAACCAAACATTTGGCTCAAATTCCAGTGTCTCCCATAATATTCACCACCTCTATCTCGACTGGCAATTTTAATGACCTTCCAATTGCTTCTCAACCTCACCTTAAAGTACGAAACCTTTCTAAAGCTTCAGACTTATGAGAAATCAAATACACATATCCATATCTAGAAAAGTCATCAATAAAGGTCACAAAGAAACTTTTTCCACAAAGAGAGTGAGAATAAGGTCCACTAATGTCCTGCGGTGGAATCGGGCTTCTAAAAGTTCACTACTACAAGTAGCACCTTGCTTGTTTTCCTCGGGGTTTTAGTCAATTTACCTTTAATGCAAATTCCACACATGATTTAATATTATCATAAACCAAATTAAGTAAAATTTGACTTTTCGACACTCCTATTCTTTCGGGAGGACTCTAACCTTTATGCCACATGTAGAATAGGAATTTTCTTTCATTAAAGCTCTTTTGGTTCCCGCATTATCGACATGGAATGCAATGGCATCCGAATTTAAATCTAATTGATATAAACCATCATGCAACAAACATTCACCAACAATAGATGAATTCAAAGACACTTCAACTTTTTTATTCCCAAAAGGAAAATGATATCCAGCACTCACTGCTTTGAAAGTGACACCAAACTCCGTCTCATGGATGGTACAAAGCAAAGGTTCTCTAAGATAAATCCTAAAACCGTAGACCCAATGTAAAACTACGGTACAATAAAAAAGACATCAACTTTGACTCCATTCCCCACATGCAAGTTAATATCTCCTTCACTTGGTTGGTGCTTGGTTACGAACCCCTGCAAGGAATTAGCTATATGAATAGGACTACCACTATCTAACCACCAAGAGTTTGGCGGTACAACCACCAAAGAAGCATCAAGACAAACAAAGGTTATGTTATTACCTTTCTTATTCTTCCTTTCTAACCAAGCTTTATACTGATAACAATCCTTGTTCTTATGACCTTCTTTCTTGCAAAACCAACAGTGTTAGGTTCTTAATGTCGTGTTAGGACCTCCTGCACATGGGACTTATTGTTTTTGTTCCATGGTTGGAACCTTTGCCAAATTGTCCTTTCTGCGTGTTAGAGGCGTATTACGTAAAACACCTTTGCTATGGGAAAACTGCTGCATTAGATTCACAAACTCACCATGCTCTCTCTTAATTCTTTCCTCCTCTTGAACACACACATAAATAAGTTGGTTCACATTCCAAGTCTCACTTTGGGCATTATAAATGGATTTCCAGCCGTCAATGAGGGGTAAGGAGTTCAGGCTTGCACAAGGAATGACTACCATAATCTCTGAGGCCGAGAGGCGACAGATGTCCTTACATTTTCAATATGTACGCCTAACTTCCATAAACTCCATCATACCCTCATGTTAGACAGACTTGCACCAGCCTCCTGGCCTCACCTTTAGACTCTTGAATTCGCTGTCCTATGGCCTCAAAAAGCCTTTTGCATTGGCCTCCTCCTCAAACACTGACTTTGAAACTTGGAGAAATTGATTTCTTCATCACCATGATACTCAGCCGATTAGCTCTCACCCATTTATGGTAATAAGCCTTTTCTTTAGCAGTGCTATCATTAGTGGGCTCTTAAGGCTCATCCTTCAGCAGGGCTAAATCAAGATTAGCTAATCCCAACGCGAGTTCAACATCACTCTTCCATCTCGCATAGTTATTGCCATTTAGAGTTTCAATCGAGCATAATCGGGTCGTCGGGCTAAAGAATTTGACTTATCAGAATAACAAAATAATTGTTTAATATACATGGGCAAAATAATAGCAAAATAGAATAATCTCGTGGCTTAACGTATCACCATTTGTTCTCCTTTCGCGTAACTAGCATATAGTACAAGCTTCCTAAGCACCATAAAGAAATGATTCTATAAAGGACATCCCCTTTCGCGTATATACTTCACAAAATCAAAATTAAGTAACCTTGCCAAGACTCACACTTCCAAGAATCTCTTGTAAACAACTAACCCCATTAGGCGTGTAAGTGGCCACAATTATTCAAAGAAGCAAAGCATCTCGGAATCCTTACGAAAACTCAAGAATTTCAACAAATAACTGCTTTGGCAATGTTATTTATTTAATCCATGAGCATTTCATCGAGACAATTGCTCATTAAACATTCCTCAGACCATTTTGTTCAAACAAGATATTCTTTCATCATTTAATACTATGTATTCCGTGATTAAAAAAAAAATACACATTAAATTCAAGTGATTAAAAATAAGCATAAGATTAAATTTGTGATTAAAAACAAGCATGCATTAAACAATCAAATAAAATCAAGCAATTCAAACACAATTGAAGAAAATTCTGGACCGTGCGAAAAACTATGAAACAACAAGCACTTAACAAACCTCCGTGAGATGTTTTAACTTCCAATTTGTCACCCGCATAAATTTTAATTTTTGTGGTTCAAATCAAACTACGCCAGTCTCCGATACCACTTCCTTGTTAGGATTTTTATACACGATAACCCCAGATCGATGCGTTAGCCGATGAACACATCAAAACACGGAAATCAAAATACATACCATTGATGCTATGTTGTGTTACTGTCGTATTCAAGATCCTGCAGTTGAAAGCAATAGCGACTAGACCTTCCTCTCCCTGATCCTCTTTCCCACTAGGGTTTTACTATTTCTGAAACTGTATCTTGTGTGTTCACCAATGGGGCAGAGCACACCTTATATAAGACGGGAGAGGGGACCTAGCACATTAATAATAATTATTTGGGCCCTCCCATCAAGAGCCCACTTTAATTCCGACTCTACACCTTTTCATATCACACTTATTATATATATATATATATATATATATTTGCTGAGACGAACCTAGGCCCAACCATATTGAATCATATAAATTGATTTGGGCTTTACCGGTTCTACATCCGATCTGTTTTCTCAAACAAAAAATTCACTGCCAGCAGGCTCATACTTAAAAAAATATTTCCCAACACAAATGTCACGTATTTGCTTCGCTTCAGAGTCGAGGAGCCAACCTTCTGGTCAACATCTTGACTATCACTAAGTAAGGCATGACAAGGATTACCTTGTTCCATAGGAGAAAAATTCTGTTGAGAAGAAACAGTAGGTGAGATGAGAGATAGATGAGATTCGCAGCAGCCTTACCCGTGCCTTCAGCCATACCACCAGTACCACGTTTTTTCCGAGCTTGGAGTTCATGCCACCAATCAGGGTACCCATGTAACTGAAAACATTTTTCACGTGTATGCTTCGTATTGCCACAATGGGAACATTTGAGACTATCAAATGAAGGTCGGACTTTGGAGACAAATTTCCCAGTATGCTGGGAAGTCGGTCCAGAGGACCCAGGATTGAGGTCTCGAAGCAAGCACTGCTCCTGGTGATTCATCTCTGCCTGACGAAGGGCCCCTGCGGACATGAGCATAAGCTTGCTCAACAGTGGAAACGGGTGCAATCCGTAACACGTCACTGCGAATATTGTCCAGTTTGTCGTCAAGACCATCCAAGAATACATTAACTCTCTCTTCTTGGAGGAGATTATTATAGCGTTGGATATCAGTAGGACACTCCATTGGATTTGGACATCGAAAGTCGATCTCACGCCAGAGACCTTGCAAGCCGGTGTCGTATTTTTCCAGGGAACCACCTGTTTGACGAAGCCGTGAGACAGGACGCTTGAGATCATACACTTGGGAGGTATCGCCATCATCAAAGTAGGTGGTAGCAGCAGAATCCCAAACCAGTTTGGTTGTGGGAAAGCGAATAAAATCTTCACTAATGATGGATCCATGGATAATCAGCCAACCTTTAACAATGGCATTGTCAGTGCGCCATTTACAGAAGGATGGATCAGTCGGAGATGGCTGGGTGAGTTCGCCATTAATGTAACCCAATTTGTCTTTGCCTGAGATGTACATCTCGACAACTTGGGACCATAAGGCATAGTTGGAACCATCCAACTTAATGCCAACTGTGAGGAGCAGGTTCAGAGGTTACCATAGGGCCTGGGCTTGACAGAGCTGGCTACTCAGGTAGCACCAGATAGGAGGTATTCTGATCGGTGGGTTCTGTCTGATTGGGTTTCCAGTGTCGGTGTTGAAGTTCGCCATAGGTGAAGTAGATGGTGGGTGGAAGGAAGATCGACTAGGAATGGGCGTGAAATAGGGAACCGGGTCCTGAGAAGCTCTGATACCAGCACAAAAGTTTTTCTTTGGTATTCCACATAAAAAAATTTATAGATGAATTGTGTGCCATATATAGACAGATTTGATACTTATTTTTGGCTATTATACATTCAATTTGGTCTAGAATCATGCTTGACAGATCTTATGCATCTCTGTTTTAATTCTTGATTGACAACTCATGCAAACAGAATTTTCAGGATTGAGCCTTAAACAAAAATTTTTAATTCAAAGCGATGTAGGTTCATGTTAATTTATCACAAAAGGACATTGTTTATTTACAAGAAAATTGGGTTTTTGAGTCACAAACCCAAGCAAAAAGGGAAGCATTTGTCTGAGCAAGAGCAAAACAAAAAAAAGGAATATTTGCATCGGGAAGGAGTGGAAGCAAAATTGTAACCATTCGGTCAACCAAAATCAGCCACGCCTTCTCCGCTTCCAAAACATATCTCTCTCTTGATCTGCCCTTTCGCCGACATCAACCATCGCACAGCCACCATCAACAATAGTCAGGTATTCCGTCTCTACTCTCTCTCGCTGATCTCTTTCATCTAACAGCCCTTTGCAAATCACCTGCTCAAAACATGATCGATAAAGGATGTTCTCTATTGGAATTTGACCCAAAAATTTTAATTATTATGAGCAAGAGTTTGTTAGGTAATCAATATAAAAGTTCTAATAAACCATAATAGTTTTGCCAAGCACTTTAATCATATTAGAAACAATTAATGAGCTTTATCATACTTATGAATAAGTATATTAAACATATGATAGGAAATATAAAGTAAGATTTGGAGTTGTATCTAAATAGAGTTAAATATAGCATTTTATCCGTATAAATAAGGTCAGATGACCAGTTTCAAGTGAATAATACATCGATATAGGTTTGTATTCAGGATATAGGTACGGTAAAATTAAGGTGGGTATGCTATGTCGAGCCACATTATATCTTTGTATCATATTTTTATTGTTTTTCTATCTTTGAATTTTTATCTTCCAACAAGTATTATTTGTGTTAATTATCCATTGTGCAAAATCAACACTCTTACTTTCTGTACCTTCTTTATTTACTTTTCCTACATCTTCGGACTTCATCATCCCGTTAAAACATTGTGTTCTCAAAACATGATCGATATTAACAATTTTAAGAAACTGATATAAACAGATCTATTGTAAGAAAACGCTCTTCCATTTCATGTAGCTTATCGTTCTCAATTCTACTTACTTTTGTTTTCTACTCTCTAATACTTCCGTTGGTAGTGTTCTTCCTCTGGTCCAATCTGTCAGCATCATTTTTCCTTTACTCTCTGAAATCTTAATTTACCCTTTTTTTTTTTTTTTTTTGTAAGCTCTATTGTGGTATCAATAGGCCCTGTTTTTTTATCACAAAGGTTTCATTTTATAAAGTACCAAAACAATAACATTTTTTAGAGTTCACCAAACTTTTTTAAACAGCTGTGGAAATGTGGCCTACGCACCTATCTGTCCCTTCTGTTTATTCTATAGGACCATAGGTCACATTTGAATAAACTGTGCACTTGCCATGTCTCTCTGTCTAAGTGACATTTTGCTTGCTATTTTTAACTGGTCTAACATAGGGTTTGGTTGTGACAAGCCCTTGATTTATGAAGTGCATTGTGAATCAGTGCACATCATTTTTATTTTAATGTTTTTTATATGCTCTTTAATGTAAAATAATGATATGTGCAAAACCAATACCACCCTTTTATGCCCTAATTTAGCTTCTTAAAGAATGATAATTGTCAAAACCTTATGTCATCCAACTGCTTTCATTATCTATATTTGTACTATTAATAAAAGTATTTTAACTTGAAAATTTTTTGAGTCAACATTTATCCTTCCATAGTTAAATATCTAAAATTACCATCATATTCTTAAGGAGTTTAAATCTCCAAATTACCCTTAACGTCTCTTTTTTATATATATATTTTTTATTTTTTATTTTTTATTTTTGTGGGAGGGGGAGGGGGACTTGAACCCTTGACTTCAAGAAGGCAAAACCTTCACAAGGTAAAGAGTACCATTTTAATTCTCTATTCTCTATTTATAAATATCAATATCTATGAAACTTTTTAATGGAATATGTTACCTTAAAACACATGATTAGAACACGATAATTATTATTATTTTATTCAATGAATTATAAATTGAAAACCTAATTAAATAAAATTTAAAATGAATTATTTTATCTTTTTTTTCAAAGAACAATAATCAAGAGAGTGTACAAATTTTTTTGAATTTATAGTATAATATGAGCAATAAAAACATAATTTTATAAATTTGAGATGATATTTAATTTAGAAACATATATCTAAATTTTATTAATATTTATATACAAAACTATTCACGTATTAACGCATTTGTGGTAGTGATGCATTAAGGTAATATGAAAAGGAATTATATAAAAGATTGCATTTTGTGTCAAAATTGTATGACCTGCCAAATGAGATGAGACGGGAGGATTTTACAAGACCAGCATCATATTTATTTGAGCACAATATTTATTTGAAAATAAAAAATATTTGATCGTTATGAAGGTGGTGACTTCAATTCTATTCGAATTTTTTTAATTGTCTGATGAACCTATATCTTATTATAATTATCTCAGTTCATAGGTGTTGGGAAAAACTTGTTTTGATACCATTTGATTACGATTTTTTAAGAATTTTTTGTTCATTTTTTAGTTTTTTTGTCTTGTTTTGGTGCTTTTTAAAATAGTTCATGACAAGAAAAAAGATTTTTACTGGCATTTATTAAACGCCGGTAAAATGTAAATAAACGCCGCAAAGTATAATTATTAACATTTGTTATTAATGACGTTGAAACCTCCGTCGGGAAAATTACCTGCGTCTAATTAAACGCCACAAAAATTAAAGTGACGTTTACTAAACGCTGAAGCAACACTTATTTAATCGATGACTCCCTTGTAAATTATGTTCTGAACTATTCACGTGTTTTTTAAACGCCAGTAATTATTATTTTAAACTAGTTTTCACGCTATTTAAATGTAATGATAATTAATATATATATATATATATATATATATATATATATATATATATATATATATATATATATATATATATATATATAAGGGTTATAATATATCTTTATATGACCAAAGATGGAAAATGAATTGGCACATTTCCATCTTTTTTTTTTTTTTAAAGAAAATTTATTTATTCACAAAGTAAACAGACACAAGAAAACAAAAGAAAAGACTGTAACACCTTTCCATACGTAAAGAACACAAACATAAACCAAAATAATGCAAAACTCCCATCGCCCAAAAATCAAGTTAGAGTAAAGTCACATGGCAAAGACAAAACCTTCTGAAAGTGTTTCAAGCCTTCCTTAACAAAATATCTTCACAGTTCCTTACCTTCATACATAAAAGCCCAACCTCCAAGATTAACCCTTATCATCAAATATTACCATCCTCTTCTTATGCAAAACAGGCAAACCCTTCTGATCATAGCACAAAGCTAATCCAACCTCACAAGGCAATCGTAGATGAACAAAACTACGACGCTGCGGCATCATAACATATCCACTTAACTATCGCTACGCAGTTCTATAACATGAACCACCGGGAATTGCAGATTCTCAAATCACATTCAATAACAAAATTATAGCAAGACAAGCCAATATACAACAAGAGCAAGACTTCTAATTAAACCATGGCTCAAAGACTCTTAAAAACCTCACATAATCTTCAAAATCTCACCAAAGGACTCTCACCATGAATTATCTGAAAGCCACAAACAATCGTAAATTTGGACCAAGAAACTAAATGAAACAATAACATAGTGAAAACAGGGGACTCTACTGGTTATTGCAAGAAATATTATCACACACAAGCGAGAGACTCAATGTATGGAAATGCATCATTCCATGGAACAATTGGGGAAAACTCCCTTCTTACATGACCTTCATCAAAGTCGAAAACCTTCTCAAAATTTTTGTCCGACAAATTGTAACGCATGGCCTTAGCAGGTAAAGTAAACAATAGAAATGACTCCTCATCATTACCCATTTGTCCTAATTGTTCATCTAAACACTCCAATTGGGCCTGCACTACTCTTTTTGTATTCTACTTTTCATCATGTATTCAAGGTATGTCTATCACAACGCTATTGTAATTTCAATTGCTATTATCACCCATGTTTGTTGAATTGTACAATAAACTTATTACAAAAAAACTGTGGTTCTAAAATAATTTGCCACCATTTACAAATAGAACAATCCTGTGTCAATAGATAGAACGAAAAGACATTGATAATGTAATATACTTCAAACACTAATAACAATGAGTCTATATAATTTTCTTGTATTATTGAACACAAATTAAAAGGGGCAAAATTTATCAAACCACTATCATCGTCATCAGAATCATGGTATTCTTAAGCATAACTACAACAAGTTGTGTCCAATGGTGTCCTAAGATTTATCTAAATTTCATCACTTGATTATTTATTGAGAAATATAGAATCCAAAAGACAAGAAAATGGAAAAAAAATCAAACAAGAATCACATGAAAACAGTAGAAAGCAAAGATAATTCAACACTGCCAATGGGATTGTGATAACCAAATAAGTCTAGCAAGTTAGTAGCAAGTTAGCAACAAGACTATTATATTTCATCAAACATCCAAAAAATAAGAACTATTTAAACATTCATTTAGAGACAACATAAGAGATCTCAAACTCAGCCACTCAACAATCTAGTCGATAGTCGGAGATAAATCAAGTTTAGTAGTCATAGAAGAGTAGATTCAAGAGTATAGTTTTTTGCATCAATTGAAAATAGATTATCTCACCAAGTGTTGGAACATTAACTATTATTTCATCCTCATCCACACTATACTCACAAAACAAAGAAATATGAATCTATAAGATTATTTCAATCACTAACTTTTGTGAAACATAAATTTCAAATCATGTTAAATGAAGAACTGCAACCATTAATTTAAAGGGAAACAGGAGATCTAAATGGGGAAAAAGATTGCTCAAAGAATGGCAATTTTAATTAATAGCTCCATCTTCTAACAAAAAAGTCCTCAACTATAGATTTCAGAAGAGGGAGCTTTGCAATCCTCATTGCAACCTTCCTTTCCCACAACATGTAATTTAAATCTAATCAAAAATCAAATTCATTCAACACAAAACATACACACACACACACACACACACACACACACACAAAAACATATAGAGAGTGAGGATCTCTTAGCTCACAGAACATGCAAGCTTCTCTAAAAGAGAGCCCGTATTCCTATTCGTTGAGCTGAATTTTATGGAGTCATCACCGCGATCTCTTTCGCCTGAGAGAGAGCCAACGAGGAGTCGTCGCCTAAGAGAGAGTGAAAGCAAGATAAGTCGCCTCAAGTCACCGAGTCCAATGGTTATAATGCATTAAATCCTCAAATTATGTCCCTAATTTATGTTCCAATAGCATTAGTGGGGGTGGGGTTGGGGGGAAGTGTGTTTATCTTAATTCAACTTGTCAATATTTTCTTGATGACTCGAATTTATCTTTTGTGAAATGATATCCTATTATCACCTAGTGAAACAACATTGGAAAACATTAAATTCAATTTCTTTTTTCTTTTTTTTTTTTTGCATATTTTAAGCAAAAAATGAATTTTTATTTTTTGTTTTATGATATGTTATCCGCTCTAAAATTGATATATAATCACAAAATAATTTTTTTTTGGTGTGTTATCGGCTGCAGTGTAGATGGTGCATTGTGAGGGATTTTTCTTTGGGTGCATTAGAAGAGAGTATATTTTTTGTTCATGTATTGATACTTTCGATATTAATTTTTTGTAATTATGAAAACTTCGGCTACCGTGTACTTGTAAGGATTTTTTTTATTGAGTATTGAAATATTTTTATTTTATTACTTTTGTGTTGTTTGTAAATATTTTTTATATCTTATCAATTTATCAGATATGTATGCTTGCCCAGATATGATATTTATGTGGTAACATTTTCTGTTCATAACAAAGTGTTTAGTTACCTATTGAATCATGAAATATTCATCTTATGGATTTTGTATCTTTTCAATTTAGTTTAATATATCATGTTCATGAATTAAACACTAAATTGTACAGATATAGATGGAGAAGTATTTAGTGATTTGTCAAATGTGTAGTTAACTGAACACATTAATGAGAGTGAAATGGAGAAAGCTGAAAAATGTGAAAAAAAAAAAAATAGAGGAGCCAAGGGTCAGAATGCTTCCAGACTGTTGCTGATGTTTGAGTTGGACAAGGAATGCTTGGATCTCAAAAAGTACAAGGAGTGTTTGGATGGCAAGATGCACAAGGATCGATTGGATCACAAGATAGTTTCTCCATGAATGTAGATATATTTTTTCTATCATTTATTATATTATTTATCTCACTTCAACATAATGTTACTATATCATTTGTGTACTAGGTTATTGGTGTAAGAAGCTATGATTTTAATGCACCGTTCATGTGGCAAAACACAAGTGCCCATCCAAATGTCAATAGGATAATTCCGTTTGGGCATCCAACTGTGTTATAAGGGTACAATTTTAATCCCACATTTCACCCCGACTATGGTCAGTGAGCATGAATATGTCACATATGCATTATACTATATTTATAGCTTATATGATATTATTGTTATATTTTTCAGGCTAATTGGAAGAGCATGAATGTGGCTGCTATGTTTGGAAGGAGTAATCAAACAAACTTTAACAATGGACCATTTCGTAAGAGTGACAACTGAGAGTTTTTTGTGTACTAGTGTGTTGGGGAATTTTTGTACCAAGTTAATGAATTGTGCAGTATTTTATTACCAGTACGTTGGAGAAGTTACATACAAAGATTGTGTTTTATTTGTGTGTAGCTGATTATTCCTGTACTTGGTGGATGTATAACTTAATTAGTATTTTATTGTAGTTAATTTCTAATAATTTAACTCAAAAAATTAAATGACTTATTAATACAAAGAATAAATGAAATAGTTTTTTATATTACTTTTTCTAAAAAAAAAATTTTAAAAAGTTAGTACGTCATAATTTTATAATATTTTGTTGTCAAGAATTAACATAATATGTATACTTTAAAGTGATAAAAAAAAAACTCAAATATGAAAATACGCGGCCAAAGTTGGAGTTTGATTTGGTTTCTTTTATCCGCGATTGGAAAAATTATCCATTGAAATGTGTTTTTATTTTAAATTTTATGTTTTGCTTTAAAGGATTTCCGTGAGTGAGCTTATAGGAATGATTTTGTTTCGATAAACCAGCTTGTCAGTTGCAAGCAACAAACAATAATGAGGGGTTAGATGAGTTAGTGGTGGGTTGGGATTAGAGTTAGAGTTAGACTATAGTTAATAAGTGGGCCTCATACATGACTTCGTGATGTCAAACACTCAAAGTAAACTCGATAAAATCTTCTGCTGAAAAATGAGTAACACTAACCAAAAATTGAATTAAAGAGTAACCAAATGACATGACAATGATGTGGAGTGGCTGACCAATTAGTGTGCAATATTGTTCACTTCTTTCTTGATTTGTACAATGCGGTATTTAATATTGCGTAGTAATTATCGGGCCGCATTCCACATCAACTGTCATGTCATTTGGTCACTAATTTTGATCCCAAATTTTGATTAGTGTAAAATTACTTTGAAAAAATAGTCACTTTTATTGAACTGTAAAGCATGATGTTTAGCAAGTTGACATAATATACATAAAATACACTCATCTTTCAAAGATCCTAACAACCCACTTGCAATTAAAGGATGAAGTTTACTGAGAGAGGAATGACTAGACGAAGATGCCATAGATGTAGAGGATAACTAACATAAGAGGTAAAGAGAAGTCAATGATTCCTATCAGAAGGTATATTTAGCTCTGTGAGGTCAAACATGCGACCAACCTTACGCCTTATCCGAAGAACCTATCCTGTTTGATGACCCTACACACAACAACCATCAATAGAAAAGTGTAGATCAAGACCAAGGTCACATAATTGACCGACATAAATGAGATTCATAGTAAGCTTAGGGATGAGGTGAGTGTGTAAGAGTTGTAAATTGGGAGTGGATACGTGACCAATGTGACTAATATGTAAAGGTGTTACATTAGTAGTATATAGAGGAAGTGCAGTAGGATTAGGAGTTTTAGACGAAAACCACAAAGAAATAGAAGTCATGCAATTACGACAATTAGTAGAAAAATACCAGCTAGAAGTAATTGGAGTAATAGACAAAGCAATACGAGGAGTCGAGCAATTAGATATAACTTGTTGAAATAAAATGCGTAGTTCATCCAAATATATGGTAGGGGAACACGAGGAACCTTCATCTGATATATTTTGGACAACAACAACAGCATGAGTGACAGGTTTGGAGTTCATATCCATTCCATGACAATATTTACACTTAATTTTTGGACAATTGGGGAGAAGATCACTGGTAGAGTGACAGTGTTTGCAAACTTTCGATCTTGACTTGTTTTTCAAAATACCGTCACGGGGAACTACGAGGAGTAGCTAGGAACCATATTAGTGCCACTATTACAAAGGGTTTTTCAGATCTTGCAATTTGCCGACTCAAAAGATCACGTTACCGTTGCAGATACTATTTGCGATGGCAACATGATATTTTGAATCGGCAAATTGGGGGTGGCAAACAATAGGCAATGCAAAAGATTTTACATCGGAAATTAACTGTCACAAAAGCTTTTGCATCGACAAAACCCAATGCAAATGCGCTGTTGCAAAAAAATTTTAGATCTGACATTTTTTGTTTGTATCAGCAATTTTTCATCGCAAAAAAACTCATTTGTGATGGTTTAAATTTGTCGCAAAAAGTATTATTAGCCATAATTGGGGACCGTCGCAAAAAACCCCGTTTGCAACGGTTTAAATCTGTTCCAAAATATACTATTAGCCACAATACGAAACCGTCGCAGCAAACCCATTTACAACAATTTTAATCTGTCGCAAAAGATATTATTAGCCACAATAGGGGACTGTCTCAACATACCCATTTATAATGGTTTTTAACCATCGCAAAAGATATTATTTGCCACGGTAGAAGGCTGACGCAATTAAAATGATATTACTCTTTTGATGTTATTTGCGTCAACAACTTGCTTTCATAAATATTTTTTTTTAAACTTAATTCTCTCTTTCACAATTTTCTCCACACTTGTTTACATATCTAATACATTACCCATAACATCATTTGATTAAAATAATAAGGCACATCTCTCAAAACAAAAGCATCTAAAATTAAAAATAAAAATATATTCAGTATAAGTAAATAGCATCCGAAATTTTAAAAACAAAATATTCCAAACTACGTAATGAAAGTGTCAATGCATAATAAAAAAATTTAGTCTCCCAATGCACCATTTGCTCTGTAATTATGCATAATGTGTACTCTCTACATATGCACATCTACCGCGCTATCTACTCATTTGATAGCACCTGCAAAAGATACGATTTGTGTTATTATTGTCAATAATATGTTTGGTTGCTAATTATATACACTCACAACCCCAACTTTCGCCCCCAAAGTCATAACCCAATCTAAATCATTAAATCCAATTACGCAGAGAAAGAAAGAAAGGAGAGAGAGGCTTACAGTATAAAAGTATTCAAAAGCCAATCCAAATCGTGTAACCTCTAAATCACCTCCAACCTATCAAAAGAGCCATAAAGACCTTGTTACATACCACTCTTATGGCTCAGTTTGAAAATAGCACACAACAAAGCATTGAATAAAGAAGTAATTAAACATTGTAAATAGCATATGCCACTTTTAAATTAAATCATTAAATATTGAAATATTACTTTTTTCAATATTAGATTATTTTTCGTGTAAACTGTAAAACTCGTGAAAATTTAAAATTTAAAATTTTCAGATAAAAAGGGGGCAAAACGGTAGTTTACCGGAATAGTCCAAAGAAAATTGTGATTTTTCTAGATCTCGGATGACAAAACGGATTGTGCCGTTGGAATCGTCTCATGAAAATTAGCTACCCACACCCTCGTTGAATTCCGAGAGATAGTCTAATTTCACGCATTTCCGAGGAAACGCTGCAGAACAAGACACATGGCGAAACATGGATGACACATGGCCACCATGTGGTGACACATGGCAACATAAACATAAATGCATGGCAAAGGCATGCACGTGTGACACATGGCACATGTGTGTGACACGGCATGCCATAGTCAACATGCATGGCTCTTGCCATGCTCTTATATAAGGAGCTCACAAGGGCTGTTGGTGGAGCAAGGAGAGCTCCAAAACCAGTCCGTGAGCAGCTAGAGAAGAGGAGGGAAGGAGAAGGAGAAGGAAAGGAGAAGAGAAAGGGAGGAAAGGAAAGGAGGAAGGGAGGAAAGGAAAGGAGAAAGGAAAGAAGAAAAGAGAAGAGGAAAGGGGAGGAAGAGAGGAAAAAGAAAGAGGAAGAGGAAGGAGTGTTGCGCAGTGAGCAGACCCGGACGGCAAAGAACCCGGAACTGCGCTACAAGAGGTAGGTTTCTCCTACTTGGTTATTTTACTCCTAGGGCCGTAATGGCCTACTAAGTTTCATCCTCGGGGTTTTCCGAGCGAATTTGGATGTTGTGTGGTTTGTTTGTGATTGTGTGATGGTCAAAGATCAGTTTTACTGCGGGTTTCGACTGTCCGAGACCAACACCGTGTTCTGGATGGCAAAATCCCGCGCACGGCAAATCCGGTGTGCCCAAATCGCACACCCTTGTGAATCGGCCGCGGTCAACTTTGACGCACTATAACTTTCGTCCGAACTCCGATTAGCGCGTTCTTGGACTCTACGGAAAGCTCGTTGAGTCTAGAATTTAATAAAATAAAGTTCTCAGCCAAAATATAGGCTAAACATTAGGCTGGGTCACGGATAGTTGAGGAATAGTTCATTTTGGTTTTAACTTTAATGAACCGGCTTGTAATTGAAATGTCAGACTCCGTATATGGCCTTAGGGAGTGCAAGGAATTGTGTGTTGGATGTTTAGTGTGGTATTTACAAAAACTGGACTTTCTGGACTAAGTCCAGATTATTTCTTAGGCCAAGCATGGCCGGATTTATGGCCGAGAATGGCTAATGTGTGTTATTGCCATAAATTCAATGACATGCTGAATATGTGAAATTATGTGATAAAGATGGAAATAATTATATGCATTGGGTTGTATGACTGGACATACTCATGTCTCACCAAAATATGAATTATGGCATTACTTGCCTAAGTAATGGTTGGTAAATTATTTTAACACATGTCAATGATGTCGACACGAATGAACTGAATGATAGAAAAGATGTAGTGCATGTTTATATGATGTATTGATTTGAATATGTGGAATATTAACATGACTGCATGTATGTTAAATATATGAAATGTTGTGTGCATTAGACATGAGTGTTCATAGCACACACATATGTAGCTTGCAGAGAACGCCCATGTAGAGGTCTTCATACATCGGGTCATGGGTTCGAGTAAAGGCACAAATTGCATTGCATTGGTGTGCTGGGTAACACCACATTGCATGGTGTTCATGGTATTGATTTGGCACTGCGCTTCTGTGTTGAATCGTGTGGGTTTGGGAATGGGATCAAGTCCAATTGAGTTCCACAAAGGTTAAACGAAAATGAAATATGAAATGTGTCTGGCAAAGTAGGATAGATACCCCCTCGTGAAAAACCTAAAACCCGGGTTAGGATCGCGCATCCACCAAGGAAAGTCCGAAAATGTCGAGGGTAAGAGACCCGCTGAGACCCCGAAAAGTTCAAGTGCCCAAAAAGCACATGAAATAATTAAATAACATCAAGCATAGACTACGGGTTGTGAGATGGGAGCCTGACCGACTCTAGATACTTCCCATCGGGCACTTGCATCGGGTAAAGGTCGAGGTCGACTTGGGACTCGGGGCATGTGAGTGTCGTCATACATGCATGTAGATTTTTCCATGATAGACAACATGTATGCACAGATTAGTTGTTGGTTCGACTGTGAAATGATCATTTGCACGTGCACCTAGGGAGCGGGAATAGCCCTCGTAGGGATTTATCTCATCAAGGCTAGCTCACCCCGTCAGGGGACCCCTTTCTATGTGACAAGCACAAACAACGCTCCTGCAGGCCAGATTATGAAGCGAGCGATCGTGGGCCTTGATTCTTGTTTTATGTATATATTAGAATGAACTAGTTTTAATGATATAGTTTCTGTGTATTAAGAGGATGTAATAACTCTCGATCTATAGGAATGTATGGTCTGTGAATCGTATGGATGAGTATATGGACGTATGGCCCTATTGGTTCATTTTACTTCCAAGTATGGGTCTCATGATATGAGACAATGTGCTCTCGTGAGGCTGATCTGCGGGTCAACCCGACCCCGGTTTTGGGGTGTCACAATTGCACGTAGCTTGCATACATCACCTAGTATTCTATGGTACGGGTCTAGGGACATGTCAAGTAATGTTTGTGGAGCATCATAGCTTGGTATGGTACTGGGTGTCGAGTCATTAGAATTACTCTGCTTGATATCCATATCATAGTTTGTTATCAAGGTCTAGGTAGGATGTTACCTAGAAACCTTACTGATAGATTAGATCATAGCATGCATTGTGTGTTTTCTTATGTATGCTCGGATTGTATGTGCGTGATTGTATGTTACAAATTATGTGAATTATATATGTGGTAGGATGTATATAGGAAATGCGAACACTAGGGTTGAGAAACATAACCTTAGGAGTTCGAGAAACGAACGGATGGTTCGGGATATGATGTCTATTGTTGGTTGTCATATGCGCTAATAGTAGGACACGAAAATGATTCTAAACTTGTCAGTTTCGAATTTTATGTAGATGAAGTGGGCAGAGGAAGGGGGCTTAGAGGCTGAGACCTTAGACGAGCCACTACATGCGTGAATTCCTCCCTAGGGACTAAGGTGAGAATTGGATCGATAAGGTTCCAGATGTGAGTTAGAGATCCTGGGTGGATTATACCACCTGACCTTCTGTCACACGCCGTAGCCCGAGGTCATCCTCGAGATGGACTAGTTGACGACACATTTGGGTTGTCATAGATTGTGACCATATGGGAGTTATTGCTTACACACTAGACGGTACTTGTGTTGTGTTTCAAGGGAATAGGCACGATGTTTCACCCCATAATGTGCACGATTCACTATGGCATCGGTAGTCGATGGTCGCTAGCTAATTTCTACCCGAAGACGATAACGAGATAAGATACGAGTCTACCGGTGGTTTCGCAAGAGCAAGGATGTTTTTCCCGGACGAGCTACCGGATTACCTCCACCGAGGGATGTGTACTCGCGATTGAGTTGCATCCTCGACGTTGCTCCATTTCTATGACCCCGCATAGACGACGCTACTGAGTTGCATGAGCTCAAGGTCCAGATGTGAATTCACTCGCAAGGGTTTCATTGTAATTCAAGCACTTCACCAATGGGTGCTCCTGCTCCATTTATGAAGAAGCACGATAAGACCCTTCGACTATGCATTGATTGGCGTATTATTGAACAGGTTACAATCAAGAATGATCCATTACCGAGGATTGATGAATTATTTGATCAAATCGAGAGGGCGCGAGTTTACTCCAAGATGTGACCTTCGTGACGGTTACCACCGCCTGAGAGTTAGGAGGCGTATTATCCCAAGACCGCCTCAGGACGGTACGGGCACTTCTGAGTTTACATGATGCTCCCTTTCGGATTGACGAATGCACCGCCGCATTCATGGTTCCCAGAATGTGGTGTTCCAACCCTACTTAGATCAATTTGTGGTGGTCTTTGTCGATGATATCCCCGACCTAATTCCCAATCTGAGGTGAGCATGAGGATCACTTGAGAATCGTATCACAAACTTGAGAGGGATCATCGCCAGGCGTCAAGTTTAGTAAGGCGAAGTTTTCAATGTTGATGGGTTTCGGGGACACGTGATATCAAATTTTCAAAGGCTGCTGACCCGGAAGGTCGAGGTCGTGATGAGTCGGGAGAGACCGGTCACTTCGAGATAGCTCTTAGATCAAGGTGGTATTAAAGGAGGTTTACAGAGATTTCTCCCAACTAGCAAATCGCTATGACAAGATTGACCCTAAGGAGGTCAAGTTTGTATGGGATGACTCATGTGAGTGAGCTGCCCAAAGAATTGAAGAGGAGGCCATCTTACCCTATTCTAATAGTCCCAAAGGGGACAGAGGTACACCTGGTAATCGTGATGCTTCAAGGATCTGACCGGGGTGTTCGATGCACCGAAGGTCAGGGCTGCCCCCAGCCTGAAGAATCACGTGCACTACCCACGCATGACACGGAGTTACACCGTAGTCTCGCTCTTGGAAGATTCGCGCCACTACTTCATATGGTGAGCGCTCGAGGTGTTTTCGCACCACAAAGTCTCGAAATAATCTCACGCAGGCGAGACCTCAACACGAGGCACGCAGTGATGGAGTTTTCGAAGATTATGACTTCACTTCAGACCCATCCCTGTGAAGGGGCAATGTGGTGGCTGATGCGCTTTGCCGAAAGTCACAGGAGTAATCAAGCAAGATAGCTCTGCGGAGTATGGATGCTCGAGACAAGGGGGCGCCTGTGACCGCACACGACAGCGTGCTCGTGGCAATTGGAAGCATGATGGCTATGTCACTCTAATCGAAAGCGCAGGATGTAGTCCCGTGCAAGACGAAACTAGTATCCATCGCAACTAACACAATAAAGTAATAACTGGACGCATATCGGGATCCACAGATGGTAGTCTTCATGATAGGGATGGGTCAGGTCTCAATGACTCCGATTTAAGGGATGAGATCCTCAAGGAGTTCCATCGCTTCCGACTGTGCATCCAGTGGCACGAAGATGTATCATGACCTCTGGTCACAGATACCTGGAGCGACGAAGAGGCATGTCTAGGATTTTGTCCGACCTGTCTCACTTTGCCATTGTGTCAAGGCCGAGCACCAGAGAGCCGCCAGGCTTACTCGAGCCATCGAGATAGCCGAGTGGAAGCCGAGCACATCACTTACTGGACTTCGTGGACTCACTTGCCACCTGACATCGCTAAGCATGATGCGATATGGGTTATGTTCGACCGACTCACCAAGTTGGCACATTTTTCGCCGTATGATGACCTTCACACCGGAGGAATTCTCAGGTTGTATATACGGGAGGTAGCACGGCTTAGTAATGGAGTTTCAGTCTCCATAGCATCTGACGGCGGCATTTTCGCTCGCCTCCGAAGAGCTCGAAGGCCAGCTGGAGACACAATCCGATGAGTACCGCGCCATCCTCGTACCCGATGGTCAAACAGAGCTGACTATTCAGATTTGGGGAGGACATGTTGCGCAGCATGCGTCCCGGATCTCAAGGGTAGCCGGGAGGAGCACTTGTTCTCGATAGAGTTCGCCTACACAATGCGAAGGTGCGAGTATCTCGCATGGCGCCTATGAAGCCTTCTACTGGAGGCCACAGCCGATCACCGATATGTTGGACAAGAGGTAGGAGAGGAGTTCCATCAACGGTCCTGATTTGATTGTAGACACCTCTGACATGGGTATGATCCTAAGCCTCCCACGCTCAAAGCCTGCAGAATATTACGCCGAGGTACGACGACGACCTCTAGAGTCTGGGCTAAGGCGTGATCATGTCTTCTCAAGGTGATGCCTAAGAGAGGAGTGATTAGATTCTATGAACGAGGGAAGCCGTCGCTAAGGTACACACAGACTTTCTGAGGTACTCAGAGGGTAAGTACCTGGCCACAGATCGGCACAAGGTGCCCAAGTTCACGAGCGCTCATGAGGTGTTTCACGCTCCTATGTCTAAGTACACCCGCATCCAACTCACATAGTGGATCGGGGGAGAGCTTGTCAGTTGATGCTGACTGGACCTCAGGAGGGACCAAGCATGTATCATGGATAGCCGAGAGCAGTGCTCTTGCGTGGCAAGATCTGTGGAGGCTTGTAAAGGTGTCAGAAAGCAGCACCGCAGGAGTCGAGGAGGCTTACATGGGAGCGAGACACCGTATGAGCCAATTATCCCTTCTCGCTCGACTCCGTGGAAGGTGCTTTCTAGTCATTAATGTTTCAAATGACTGTATACATGTGTTTCAATGTGTATATGCAAAATTTCGGGATCAAATTATTTTAAGGGGGAGTGTAAACCCGTGATATTTTAAAATTTAAAATTTTCAGATAAAAGGGGCAAAACTTAGGGGCTTACCCGAATAGTCCAGAGAAAAGTTGGATTTTTCTGCATCTCTGATGACAAACTGGGATTGTGCCGTTGGAATCGTCTGAAAATTAGCTACCCAATCAAATTTAGTTGAATTCCGAGATAGTCTGAATTCACGCATTTCCCCGTGAAACGCAGAGCCATGTAACATGGCGAGCCATGTGGATGACACATGGTCAACTGATAGGTGACACATGGCAAGCCATGTGTCACAATGCATGGCAAAGGCATGCATGTGTGACACATGGCAAGCCATGTGTGTGACACATGGCAAGCCATGTGTGTGACACATGGCATGCCATGTGTCAACATGCATGGCTCTTTGCCATGCCTATATAAGGAGCCTACATAATGTTGGTAGAGTAAAGGGAGAGCTCCAAACCAGTTCGTGGGCTGAGAAGAGGAAGGGAGGGAAGGAGAAGGAAGAGGAAAGGAGAAAAGAAAGGGAGGAAAGGAAAGGAGGAAGGGAGGAAAGGAAAGGAGAAAGGAAAGAAGAAAAGAGAAGAGGAAAGGGGAGGAAGAGAGCAAAAAGAAAGAGGAAGAGGAAGGAGTGTTGAGCTAAAGGAGTGCACTCTGACTCAAAGAACCCCGAATCGCGCTACAAGAGGTAGGCTTCCTCCTACTGCTATTTTACGCCTAGGGGCCGGTAATGGCCTACTGCCTCGGTCATTTTCCGAGCGATTTTGGATGTTGTGTGGTTTGCTTGTGATCAGGTGGATGGTTAAAGACCAGTTTTACGGGGTTTCTGACTATCCGAGACCTAACACCGTGTTCGGATGGCAGGTAAAATCCTGAAGGCACGTGGCAAATCCGGGGTGTGCCCAAATTTCCGTGACACCCTTGTGAATCGGGCCGTGGTTTGGAACTTTAGACTAATTATTAACTTTCTCTCGCTCGAACTCCGACATTCGCGCATTTCCTCGACTCACGGAAAGCTCGTTGAGTCTAGAATTTAATAAAATAAAGTTCTCAGCCAAATATAGGCTAAATGATCAAGGTCACGGATAGTTGAGGAATAGTTCATTTTGGTTCTTAACTTCTCGTTTTCTGAACTGACGGTAATTGAAATGCTCGGGACTGCATACGGCCCGAGCAAGGAATTGCTCATGGATGTTTAGTGTGGTATTTACAAAAACTGGACTTTCCGACTAAGTCCCGGATATTTCTTAGCCAAGCATGGCCTGATTTATACGAGTTATTAATACGCGTGGTTATTGCCATAAATTCAATGATTACGTCAATATGTGAATTATGTGATAAAGATGAAATAATTATATGCATTTTGGTCGTATGACTGACATACTATGTCTCAGCCTAGGAATATGAATTATGGCAATATCATTTGTCGGTCGAATTATTTTAACACATGTTTCAATGATGTGTCGTATTACCGAATGAACTCCGAATGATAGAAAAGATGTAGTGCATGTTTATGTGATGTATTTGAATATGTGGAACACAATGACTCGCATGTATACAAATATATGAAATGTTTTTTGCAGATTGCATATGAGTGTTCATAAAGATACACATAGTGTATGGTGTAGAATGTCCATGTAGAGGTCTTCATCGTCATGCGTGGGTTTGAGGCAAGTACAAATTGCATTGTATCAAAGTAGAATTCACATTACATGAAAGTGTGTTCATATATCATTTGAACAAGGCTTCGTGTTGAATCGTGTGGGCTTCGGGAATGGACGAAGTCCAATTGAGTCTCCACAATATAAACGAAAATGAAATATGAAATGTGTCTCATGTGAAAGGCAGGGATAGATACCCCTCGTGAAAAACCAAACCTCGGGTTAGACCGCGCATTCACCTGAAAGCCAAAAAATGAGGGTAAGAGACCGCGCGAGACCCCGAAAAGTTCTGCCGCCTAAAAAGACACCTGTCAATTAAATAAATATCACATAGACTACGGCCAGAGGATGAGCCTGGACTCCACTGCAGATTGATTTCCCATCGCACTTGCATCGGGTAGTGGGTCGAGGTTGACTCTGACTGGGGTACGTAGAGTGTCGTCTCATACATGCATGTAGATTTTTCCATATCAGACAACATGTACGCACGTATCGTTGGTCTGACCGTGAAATGATCACTTGCACGCAAATGATCACTTGTGCTTTAGGTGGGAATAGCCCTTGGCAAGTTATCTCTCTTGGGCGTTAGCTCACCTCGTGGTGGGACCCCTCTTTCGGTATAGGATATAGGTACAGGCAAAGCGAAGCGCTCCTTAGAGGCGAGGTTATGAAGCGGGCGGATGGCCAGCCTTGATTCTTGTTTTATGTATATATTAGAATGAACTAGTTTTAATATATGTTTTGTATTAAGAGTGATGTAATAACTCTTGGATCTATAGAAATGTATGGTCTTGTAACCGTATGGATGAGTATGGATGATGGGCCCTATTGGTTCATTTTACTCAAGTATGGGTCTCATGATATGAGACACACAGGTTTCCGTAGGTTGACGGTGGTCAACGGGACCCCCGGGTTTTGGGGTGTCACATAAACTTACTTGAATATAATGTTTTTTTGATTATATTTCTTAATTTCTTTATATATGTTCTTTCATTTATAATGACTCTATCAGCCTTCAACCACTTGGGTCAGTTAATTCAAATAAATAGTTTGTGGTTTTTGTAGTTGATATATTTGATTCCCGCCTCCCCTTTCTCCTTTTGCAATTTTGATGCATTGTTAATATAAAAATTGATCCTGCAATATCTTTGTCCATTGAGTGTCAAATGTTGTTTGAGCTTCAGAAAGTTGCTGCTGAGCGGGCTTCTCATTTTGGAGTTCTAGAGTTCATTGTAGCATAAGGCGTGATATATATGCCCTATTGGATAAGAATCCAAAAGCATGTGTGTGTGGCTTTTTGGTTAGATTTAGATTGAATTATGTTCTCGAGATTGAAATCATCTAGGATTGTATTGTATGTGTATTTTTAGATTATTGATTTACACTCTTCACAATTTCAAGGATTTGCTAAGCTACAGATTTATTTTTTGTAGTGATAGGACTACGAAATCTCTACGAAAGGACAATGAGGCACGGGGATTGTATATAAGAGAATTCAATTCACACAATGGGAGATTCAAATATTTCCATCTCAAAAAAGCATCATAAATTATTTAGGGCTATAAATTCCTTTAAATAATTAATTAGTTAACAAAACAAAATTTAGGCAATGGGAGATTCAAATATTGCTTGTCCCCAAGCAAGAGACCTACTCAAAACAAAACAAAAATTGAAAATGACATGAACTAAAAATAATGAGATGAGTATGATAACATGATTCCAAATGGAAGAATCACTATGAACACAATTTATTAATATTAGCCTTTTCAGCAAAATTTAGGATCCTTAAACTTTTAAACTTTCTAAGGAACAGCAGAAGCAACGCATGGTAAGCAAAGCAATCAACCCCGAGTCATGATGACCTTTCCAAGGAAACTAAGTGTAGGTGATGGCATGATCTACGATTAGTATAGCAAGGTCCTAGCACCCCCGAACTTAAGCTCAACTCACCTATTTGGAAGAAGCGAACTGAAGGATAGAAACGCACCCTTTTTATTCCTTACCAAAAAATACCTAAAATTTCTAAATGCACAAAAAATGAAGGAGAATTAGTGCGAAGTTTTAGATATAGTGTTCACATGGCGAAGTCCATTGGTGACTCCCACCAATTAGTTAAGAGACGCTAGCATTAAATTCCCTTCAAACTTTACCGAACACTCAAATGACTCAAGGCCTAGGTTGTGAGAAGGATCCATCTTCCTGTCCCATGTGGCGGGCGGTGAGTCAATGACTCTCGACGGTTGGCCCAGGGCATTAGGCTTTGAAGGCCCCTGGATGTGCGGGATTCCGATTGGATGATCCACTTGTTCTAATTCACAAGCCTATTTTTTGACTTTTTTTTTTCTTTTCACTTTTTCTATTGTTTTTTCATTTTTCTTTTTAGTTGAGGCTCATTAAATCCTCTCTTTTGATTGGGTGTCCCATCACTTAGATGGATTAAAGATCCCCCAAGGTTAGTTGAATTCAAAGGCAAAGTCGGGACCCAGGTATACAAGGGAGACCCAGTGTGTGTGTAGTGATTCCTTGAGAAATAGCTTCTTGCCTGATAGGTGACTAAGCTAAGTCACCTATACAGCCAGTACACAATTCCGGATCATTTAAAAACCTAAGGGTCCTAGTCCTCTTTACATGGCATTTTTGAATAGTTGTGTTGAAATGACCTTCTACTAATAATAAACATCAAACTCACTCATATGAGACACAAAATAAATAAAATAAAGAATGAAAAGCACATCTGACTAACGACCCAGACAATAACTAAAACGGGTAAGGAGAGATACAAGAAGTTGGATTTTGGAATTTTTTTTCTTAATGATTTCTTAGATTCACCCCAAACTTGGGGAAATAGACATTGTCCTCAATGTGAAACAAAAGCAAGAATGGATAATGAGTACTCCACGAGGAGTTGAGTCAAGTCTCTCTGGAAGTTGCTCCAGTGAATATGGCTCGCTTTGGACCTTAAGCGGTGTTAAGGAGGTTAGACCTTAAGTCGAATGAGAGGAGGCTTGAAAATAGGAAGCATATATGGAATGAAATGAGGGGATGTTAGAGCAGTTTCCTTGTTCAATTTTGTTCTTTGAACCTCCAAGATACCATAAACTTCCACTTTTCAAGATTCCATACCTCATAGCCAACTTCAAACTCCAAAAACACAACAACACTAAGAAACATGAATCCAAGCGAAAATTTATTCAAAAACAAACTCAAAAGTAGTAAAAAAGTAAAAGGAAAGGAAACTTATTAAGCTTGGGTTTGCCTCGAAGCCGCTCCGTTTTCTAGAGTCGGCTAGACTCTACCGAAAGCTACGGATGGAGTTGGTGTTTCTTGCCTCCATCCTTCTCTAAGAATGGATTATTATGTCGATGGCAGAGCACATAGTCTTCCACAATCTTATTATTTTTGATTTTCTATTTTTTTAATTTTTTTGTTTACAATGGTTCCTCTCGATTCATTGTTAGTGAATGATGTACTCATCCACCTCGAATATGGGATCGTCTTCTCATTTTTCAATTCTTCATGCATCTCACCCCATAAAGTCATCTCCGGAAAAGTCTCTACAACTTCCTCTTTTACCTTTTCATATGATTCCGGAGAAGTTGACTCTTTTTCCTCCTTTTCAACTAAGTCTTTCGAAGTTTCTGCATCATCATCCTCCACTTTTTGAAGCTTCTCAAGTTCTTCATTACCTCTTGAACTGAATTCTTCATTGTAGCACCGGTTCTTCTCTGTATTCCTCAAGAGTAGATAAAAATTCTCATGTTGTCCTTCAAAGGACATTAGTCATATTCTCTTGTTCATTCATATATTTTGCCACTAGTTCTTCTATACTCCATACTCTCCTCTTCTTTAGGTTGTTCTTTCTCAAATATAAGTTAGTGCAGTAGCCATTGGGCCATCTCTTCTTTCAAGCTATGAATGGTGTATACTGAATTTGAACATTAGCCTTTGTCAATTCCATGAATTGAACTTGAGACATTGCACATTCAGCATGAACTCTTTTCATTTCAGTGTCTTTGCCTCTCTAACTTTGTCATTCTCTCATGTGGAGGTTGACTTATCTCATCTGGATTAAAGCTGAGACCTTGACTTGAGAGTAGTCTATTTCATCCATTGATCTTGAAAATTCAAGTTTGTGCCATGGTAAATGCGGCTTGAGTTCTTCTTAATTCATCCATAGCTTCTTCTAGGCTTGATCTTTGGACTTGTGGAGATTGAAAAGTATTTATAAGCATGTTCCATGAGGTGTTTGGGTGGTGGCTCCATCCAAAATTATGATTAACTCAAGTATGGGGTACCTCCATGATAATCCATTGATCATATATGGTTTACCACACTTGACCGCCAATTGAGTTGTCCTCTTCTTTGGTGCTCTCATCGGCCCGATTCTTTGCATTCTTAGTTCTTGCTCAAGGTGAGCCAATGCATTTGTCCTTTCGATGATCGGATCCATTGTGATTGAAACATGCTTCTCTTTGCTCTCTAGAAGTAGTATGTTTACGGTTCTCTCTGGCGCTAAGGGATCAAAGAAACTAGTTCGCCTTGAAGCCTATCTTCATCTCATGCAGATTAACCTCCTGAAACCACAAACAAACGGTAGAGACCAAGTAACAAGCACGGATGTAAAATGGGTAAAATAAAAAAATAAATAAAATGTATTAAATAAAAAAAATTGATCCAAAGTAATATCTAGTGCGTTGTTGTCAATATCAATGCAAAACTTCTCCCGGCAACGGCCATAAAAGAAGAACTTGATATAGGCGGCGACAGGTGTGTATAAATGTATGCGTAGCCTGTAATCTTGTGAGGAATTACCTTGTGTCTCGCCTCAAGTAATATAGTGTACCCTGAAATGCGGATATGTCAGTCCACGTGAGGAAGTGTGTTTGAAATCTCTTGACTTCGCTTTAAATATTATACGGACCTAAAATCGTAATGAATTCCGATTAATAAAAGAAAAACTAATCCTATATTATTTGCTAAATCAATTAATTATATGAAAACTAGGGTTTTTCACTGTCACACTTGATGAATTTTAACCTAAATAAGTTATTTATTTAATATTTCATATGATTTACGCTAGCCAGGTTGATCATGCCTCTGAGATATTCTCTCTCGAGATATGCGCCTATCTCGCCAGTGGGAGTGTATTGCATCTGCCAGCCCCTCGACTCGAAAGCAACCCAAATGTATAAGCCCTATGTGCCACGGTTGGAACTTGAGATATCTACATTTGATTGACCAATTGTTGCTTTATTCATGTCCCCTAAGTGCATCATCTCTCGATCTCGGACTCCTGTAATGGCATGCCAAAAGTGGCCAAACCTAACATGTAATTATTGAAATAAAGCAAGTCGATAAAAATCATGCTACTTATATTAAATAAAAATGAAATTAAACCTTCATCAGCTAAAAAAGTGCGTTAGGTTTTGACAAAACCTAGAAGCGAAACCTAGAACATCTCTATGGAAAACCATCAAAGAAAGAAAAAAAAGAGAGGATGAAAATAACGTTTTGGTAGAAAGCCCATCTCCTCTTCAGCTTCAATCTTCTTCTTCTTCCAAGCTTTTCCACTTCAAGATGTGTGCCACTGAGGTCATTATACCCAAAGAGGGGGCTTCTCCCTTTCAAAAACGTCCAAAAAACCGTTCAAAATCGTCCTCCCTCTCGATCCCTATGGTTTGAGCTTTTAAATCCTCCATTACGGGCTCAAAATGGGCTAAAAATCCATCCAAAATCGACCCCTAACGTCGCGACGTCGTTTGGCAACGTCGCGAGCGTCGTTACCGCGACTCTCACGCAGCGTCGACGTTGGTTCTCAACAATCACGACAATTCGCTGTAATCCATTGTTTTACTCGGCTCCCCGTAAAATTAGCCCTTGTTGTCATACGAACTCGATTTAGAGTGTTCTTGGTACCGTTGGAAAGCTCTTGAAGTGTAAAATCCATCCATATATGACTTGATGAAATATGAGCTCATATAATTTCTGAAAACGTCAAAATACATTATCCTCTCCTGCTGAAGGTGCTGCAATGTTTGCTGATTTTCTTCAAGTTTTGGAACTTGTATAACTTCTTTGTATTTCGAGAACTCTCCAATTTTTTGTGTTCTTGGTATCCTAGAGCTCTTGAAGTTTAAATTCATACATATAAATCTTGCTTCAATTGGAGTTCATATGATATCTGAAGCGTCAAAATACTGTAGCGGCTTCTGTAGTAGTTTTCCCACCAATTTTGCACAATTCCATCAAATGGATTACCTGATCATAAGTATGAACTTTTAGACATTAGGGCCTTATTTAACACAAAAACACTGAAAAATATAGCTAAAAGCATAGGGATAAAATGAGTATTTAAGATACTCATCAAGGCACGGGGATTGTATATAAGAGAATTCAATTCACACAATGGGAGATTCAAATATTTCCATCTCAAAAAAGCATCATAAATTATTTAGGGCTATAAATTCCTTTAAATAATTAATTAGTTAACTAATAAAAATTATGAGACCTCGTATGATGTCTTTATAATGTTTGGAAAGACTTTCCACTTCACACATTCGATCATGATTTTGGTGAAAAATTCACTTCACTAATAAAAGTATTTGTACTGATGGATATGCCGATGGAATTATAAGGTGCATGAACACACCTTCTAGTATAGATTAGTTAATATAAATGAGTTCACAAATGTTTGTTTTTTTTATTTTTTGTAATTATTTATAGCATCTTATTTATGCAAAGTTTTTTTTTGGATTCCTATGTGGGCACATTTACAGTTCCATATAAAGGGATTAAGAAGCTTATTGGGACTAGGCCTTTTTTTGAAAAAGTGGTGTTGCAGTCTAAAATGTTATTGGGGGATGGTAAGAGGGTGGATTTTTGGTGTGATTACTGGATAGGTGAGGGGCCTTTATTGTCACACCCCCACCCCGGATCACATAGGGTGGACGGCGGACTAGCCACCAAGGCCTTAACTAACCAACCCTATACATAATAAATGCAAAACACAATGGAAGACAAATAATAGAGTGATCCAATTCATCGACCTAATGAATACTAGAGGAATAAACTAAACATCACCAACATCCTTATTAAACTCTTATAAAACAATAATTAAACCATAAGGTTCACTATTCTAAGTGTTACGAGGCTAACTTTCGAACCAAATTTCCACCTCGTAATGACACTGAGATCCAACACCTAGTCTCAGCCAAACACACAAAATGCACACAGAATGTACACAAGAACAACATGAAACACAGTAAGAAAACGCACAGCATAACACAAGTTTTACAGGCCACAGCCCAACCTTTTTCTTTCTCAATACAAGACTAAGGAACACACTTTAGTCAGGGTCTGCTTACAAAAACGTGCCCAACACTCTGTGCTGCACTACATAACCCAACACCTATATTTATACAGGATGGTAGTTACAAAGCCCAACTGCCTAGGCAAACTGCATACAATTCAAATCCGCCCCAGAAGTCTACTATCATTGGATGACAGGGGAAGTTGCAACTGTTGTCTTGACACAGACAGAACTATCTGCAACTTCCCTGCATGTGGTCTGCACCTGACAGAGATCGCTCATGCCGTGCACCTGCTAGCAACTGCCCAGAACTGCACAAAACTGTCACCATTTGCAAGGCACATGCCCAACTTCCTCACATGTTGTGTATGTGCCTTCTTCATGAGCCCTCAACCTTTGATTGTCTTGCATTCATGCTTAGCCATGCCCAGCCCATGGCTTGATCATCCAAGCAACATTGCCCCACAACTCGAGTCAATTGACTAGCCTTTGCTTGCAAGCCTGTCTGTGCCTCCGTGCACATGTGTTGGTTGCTACGCCCAGCCACACATAGGGTTTTAATCCCATTGATTACACTAACTCGTGCCCATGCATTGGCTGCCTCACTCAGCCATGCATTGGTCTTCAATCACCCACTGATCATGCCCACCGTGCCCATGCATGGGCTGCCATCCCAGCCATGCATAGGTCTTCAATCACCTGCCTATTATATCAATGGCTTGCTTCTTCAAGCGAAACCCAATCTAGCCAAACATGGCGCGCCTTTGGGCGAGGCTGCTCCATGCCACTGCCGAGCCAAGAACTAAGGGGGTAACAAACCACCCCCACCAGAAGAACTCGACGTCCTCATCTAGAGGCTGTCCTGATTCCTCTTGCGCTGATCAAGATCACCATGTTTCTTCCTCCGATGGGCAACCTTAACAAAGCTGTCCTTTGACCCATCCAGCAACCCTTATTTAGAACGAGTACCTCCATGTGCAGCATAACATCTAGTTCTCTATCTTGCCCCTTCACAGGCAAAAGACTGTTGCTGTCCTATGGCCGCCAACCGATTAGGGACACGAACTGAAAGCTTTGCATCATGCTCCAACACTTTTTTGTGGTCACCATCACATTTAGACAGAAAGTCCTTGGGGAGATTTGGAGGTAACGTCTCAGCACACTCCTCCACACGATCTGCCACCAATACTGGCATTTGAACCTTCTCAATAAGCCTGTTCCCCACAAGGCAGAAAGATACATTTTCTTGCCTTCTTGCATCCCAACATTCATCTGCAAAACAAAAAACATTCCCACTTTCCGCTTGCAGTCTCTTGTGCTTTGATCTGTCACTTTCTCTGCAGGCACAAAGCATGCTGCTCCCTCGTCTGAGATCAGCATTCTGTTTATGTGTGGCATCAGTACCACTTTGGCTTTTACAAAGACCTCATTCTCGAGGATGACATCGAAGTTGTCCAAGGGTATAGTTGTCATGTTCATGCGGCCTTCCCATAAACCAACTTTCAGGCTCACCTCCACATTTCCACGCATTGGAACTGCTCCTGAATTGACAGCCTTGATCTCAATTGAACTCTTGTCCAACTGTAAGCCAAATTTTCCCACTTCCCTCTGCGCAATGAAGTTATGAGTGGCTCCCGTGTCCACCATCACCAAAACTTCTTTCCCGTTCACCCAAGCTTGCACAAACATCAGACCTTTACGAGCATGCTGAATCTTTCCCAAAGACATTGCATTCAGAAACTGCAAAGGATTAACCCAAGGGGTACAATCATCGTCTCTGGTCTCTTCCCTAGTAGGATGAGGGCCACTACAAATAAAGCAACCAGAATCGAAATTCTTCTTTTTCTGGTTGTTGTCTGGATTTTTAGACTCACCTCCATTTGTCTTTTTTCTTCCAATCCGTCTTCTCTACGTCTTTGGAAGTACTAGACCAGTCTTTCTTGCTACCTCCTTCCCACTTCTTCCTTTTCGAAGGGCCTTGACTTTCACCTGTTTTGAAGTCAATCAAGCCATGGGCAGATCTCGCAACCCCTGCCTGCGTAACTCAGCCTGTGCCCAGCCTTGCAAACCGGACATGAGATTGAAGAGGTTGTCCTCCTCGAACATGTTCTTGATATCTAGCATCAAAGTACTAAACTCAGTCACATACTCACGAACGGTTCTAGTGTGCCTCAGTTTCTTGAGCGATTCCCTAGCAATCCACATCGTATTGCTAGGAAGGAATTGATCCTTCAATTCCTTTTTCAGTGTCTCCCATGTCTTTATTCTTGCACGCCCAGCAGATGCATTGTCTTCATTTCGGGTTCGCCACCACAATTTGGCGTCACCAGAGAGATACATATTGGTGATGGTTACTTTCTCTCCGGCAGGCACATGAGCAGCCTTGAAATACTTCTCCATGTCCCACATAAAGTTTTCCAGTTCCTTGGCACTCCGACTCCCTCCAAAGGCCTTGGGTTTAGGAACCTTGATCTTAGAAGATGTCTCACCTACACCAGGGCAAGAATGCATGACCCTTTTCACCAGGGTCAGTTCATCCTCCAGATTCTTCAAATTGGATTTGACAGCGTTTGTGAGGGACATAATGTCCTCCATCATCGTTACAAGTTTCTTATCGTTACTAGTCACGTAACTGTCAAAGGCCACTTATAGACCAGCAATCTGAATAACGTGCTGTTCCATCTCCACAGGCACGCTAGTTGCAGAATTGTTTCTAAGGGCGCCTAGAAAATCCTCAAGACGAGTCACTCTTTCACACAGTTCAGCAGCGTTTCCACCAGCCATGGTCACAAACTGAAGTTCTAATACCAATTGTTACGGGGCTAACTTTTGAACCAAATTTCTATCGTAATGCAAAATTGAGATCTAACACTCCAGCCCCAGCCAAACAATACAGAATGCATATAGAACAAGTACAAGAACAAAATGTACGCAGTAAGCAAACGCACAACATAACACAAGTTTCAATATGGCAACAACCCAACCTTTCTTTCTCAACACAGACTAAGGAATCACACTTTAGTCAGGGTTTGCTTACAAAAATGCGCTCAACACCCGTTTACACCGCAGCACCCAACACCTATATTTTATACAGATGGCAGTTACAAAGCCCAACCTACCTAGGCAACCACATAAATCTAAATCCGCCCTAGAAGTCGTTATCATTGGATGACAGGGAAGCCAACCGTTGTCTTAACATAGATAAAAACTATCTATAACTTCCTCCGTATGTGGTCTGCACCCGACAGAGATCCCCGGAGTTGTGCACCTGCCAGCAACTTGCCCATGAACTTCACAAAAACTGTCACCATTCAAAAGCACATGCGCCCAACTTCCCTGCCAGCGCTGGTGCATGTGCCTCTTCATAAGCCCCTCAGCCTTGATTGTCTTATCCATGCCTAGCCATGCCCAGCCCATGGCTTCGACCGTCTAAGCAACATTGCTCCCAATAACCTCGAGTCAACTGGATCAGCCTCTGCCGTGCCCTCGCCTATGCTTCCATGCCCATGTGTGTTGGCTGCTACGGGTCTGCTTCTGGGGTTTAACCTAATTAATTTGCACTAACTCGTAGCCCATGCATTGGCTGCCTCACTCAGCCATGCATTGGTCCTCGATCACCCACTGATCATGCTCCATCATGCCCATGCATGGTCACATCCTGAGCCATGCATAGGTCTTATATCACCTGGGCTGATTATACTAATTATTTGTTTCTTCAAGCGTGAAACCTAATTTGCCATATAAGTGCCTCATGAGGCTACCCATGCCACCGTTTGAGCCAAGAACTATAAAATAATACATACAACATTATTCCCAAAATAATTTTTACAAACATTTATCCCCAAAACTATAAAAGGCTTTATTCCTGAAGACCTACAATGTAAAATAAATTCCCAAGTCCTTTAATCCTTTGTATATCACAGACTTTATTCTCACCTTGATCCTTTCCCCTAAAATGTTGAAATATTTCAAGTGGAGCACAAAGGCTCCAGACAGAAAAACCACCTCCAATGAGGTGTGAAAATAAATCCCACGGTAGCTTATATACAAAAATAAACTTTGATACATGAAGGCGACAATAATTTGTAATTTAACTTCCCTATAAGCATGTAAACAAATGATTCTTGATCACACACTTCCATAAATGAAAAGACATTTATAACTCCAAACACCTTACTCATTTTCATAAATCACTTTATAAATGAAAAGACATTTATAACTTCCAAAAACACTCAACACACACTTTCTGTAATCTCAAACACATTTGTTTAATCATGTTAGCTACTACAAACTGGTAAATCTGGTCTAGCCCTTATTACCACTTTAGCCTGGTAACTGGTCCTGTCTCTGTCATCACTTAGCCTGGATGACTGGCCCAGTCACTGGTTACCACTTAGACCTGGTAACCCCAGTCCCTGCCCTATAAACATGATTTGGCATACACCAAAATTGTAGTTTTAGTCCCAACGCACACAAAATTTCTCTTTCATCACCAAAACAATGATATAAAATCATCCCACAAGTTTTCCAAAATTCACATGTAGAACAGTTCACAATTTCAAAACATTTAATTGCAACCCCAAACATCAACACATATATCGTATATATGAAAAATTCACATTTAATGCACCCACACATTTAGTATAGAAAATTCTCCCAAAAGAAGTAGTAAACTAATCACCTTGATTCCCAAAATCCAAATCAAAGCACTCTTTCTCAATCTCAATGCAATCACCATCTAATTCAAAATAACATATAATAATCAATCTTGATATTCCTTAACTTCGGGCTGCTTTGCTATTCTATATTTAATTTTATACTTCCTACCCATTGATATATATATACTTAATATATAGTTTACATATAAATATCTTTTTCTAATACTTATAATAGGGTATGAAAGTATTTTTGGACTGTTTAGAAAAAGTTTCTAAAGTTTTGGGGTCAAATCATAATTTTTGAAACTTTTGGGGTCAAAGTGTAATTTCTTTAAAAAATAAATTTTTTCGTTTTTGGGACTGCCATTGTAACGCCCCGTCTCGAGAGGGTATACGGTACGTGTAACCATAAGGGCGCATATGTGCACCAAGTGTTATTGTAATATTTTTGGGAAGTTGTTTTTAAGGATGAAACGACGGTAAACGATAAACGGATTGAACTCCGGAATTATAAAAATAGGAACAAGGGCAAGCCGTAATTTTCCAAAAGGATATGAAAGGAATAAATATGAGAAGATGAGAGGCCAGCCATAAAATAATATGTTGATTTCAAATACTTGAAAGTGATTGAGGACCAAATTGTAATTGGGCAAAAAAGGGAGAATATGAAAAGAGGGGTGAGAATGAAACAAATCTCGCCTTGTCCTACACTTAGGGCTCCACTAAGCTGGGAGAAGAAAAGGGAGGAAGCAAGAGAAGGAACAGGAAGAAGAAGAGGGAAGAAGAGGAAGGAGAAGAATTTCATGTTTTCCATGGAATCTGTGTATTTTTATTTTGGTATGGATTGGGTGTGGACCTTGGTATGAATTCCTGGGATTTTTACCTAGGGTCATATAAGAAGTTCCCAAAACCAATCAACATGAAGTGTGGTGGAGTTGTTTTGGGTAAATCTATGTTGGTTTGAGGAATGGCTTGTAAAAAGGGAGAATGTTGGGTTTTCAAAGGAAATGTTGTCAAAAATACCTTGTAAACCTCGTTTTTGTTCGCTATAGATTGCTTATAATCATCCAAATGAAGGATTCAAGTTGGTAAAGAACCATAAGATAGGATAAAATTTATAGAAGGGACCAAGAGCAAATTGTAGCTCTAAGGCTCCAAATAGACTTAGTTATGAGCCAGCTCACCTGCTATGCCTGGCTTGCATTGTTGTAGTGTTTTGGCTAATAAGTGGAGTTTCCACTCATCCAAATTGGTTATCCAAAATTCCAATAAATAGGACTTCAGGGAAATAAGTTACTTGAAGTAAGTTCATGCAAATTGTAACCTCAAAGTGCCCAAAAATTTTTCAAAGTGGAGCTATGTGCAGATTCTGTTCTACCAAGTTGAGTAATATAGATGTAAAATACAATAACTTGAGTTTTGGTGATCCAAATTGGGTGATTCCAATCAGAGAAGACACCTTAGAACCATAGATTCAAATGAGTGAAGAAAATTTTTCCAATTTATGGAGTTAAGACTTGTGAAATCAAGGGGATAAATAAAAGAGGTGATTCAGTTGAGTTAATCCACCTGGCCTCAAAATGTCAGAACTTGTAAAGCTATGTGGTTGAGGGCCTTAGGGAAATAATTTTAAATTGAAAATTTAAAGAGATGTCATTGGATATATAAAAGACTGATCTGGAGAGTTTCATAAATTTTGAAGACCATTTGAATAATTTTTGGGTAATAAAGTCCAGAGAGTAGTGTGTTGGTGCAGTTTGCCAAATGAGTGGTTTTTTTGTTAGGGGCTTTCGTGCTCAAGGGTAATTTGTTCATATGGTTTTTATATGAATGTTGTGTGACTTCTAAAGTGACTTGCGGTGAAGTATCGTTAAGTTATACGCAGCGATTAATGTTTTCGCCAGATTCGTTTTGAGTGTGTAGGCTAAAAGCAAAGGCGGAAGTTACAGTCGTGTTCAAGCTTTGAGAAATCAAAAGGAGTGTTCTAAACCTATTTTTCAAATACTAGTGTATTATTATATAAACTGCTTACGCTGGTATTTTAATGGTTTTAATTGTAAACCATATTTTAAAGCAAGTGTTTATGGTTTTGAATTATTAAACCATATTTCAGTAAGCAATGTTTTGATTTTAAACTATATTTGAAAAGCAAGCAATGCTTTGATTGTAAACTATTTGAAAAAGCAAGCAAAGGTTTTGATTGTAAACCATATTTCAGTGCTAAAGCAAGCAATGCGACGAAAGGCAAGTAAATTCTTTATCAAGCAAGCAAGCAATGGCTTCGATTTGTGAAACCATATTTTAAAAGCAAGCAAGCAAACAAGCAAAGTTTATTTCAGAAACAGCCATAAGAAATCCATAAGACTAAGCAAAGATACCGGGTCAAAAGTGTATTCCGTATCGCACGGCAGTTAGGACATCATTTCATGCATTTTGGGATTGGGCCTCATTTCAAGAAACTTAGTTCATACATCATGACATATTAAAGGGGACCATGGCACGTATTGGAGTATATAGGGTTAGCGTTCTAGCTATTATATGGTGACGTAGACTAAGGTCTTTCCACCATATTTACCAGAAAAGGTGATGTGGGCCAAGGCCCTTCCACCTAGGTAATGTGGACCCAAGTCCTTCCAATCCCAAGACTGCTTGAAGCCTGTGTTCCCGTGTTTACTAGGTACAAAGAAGTAAGAAGACCTCCGCTGGTTGGATCTTTATTCATAAGCATTTTTCATACAGTTTAAAATCAACCACTGGTAAGCAAGCAAGCAAACATTTTATGAAAAGTTTTTAGAAACTTTAAAATCAAAGCAAGCAAGAAGTTTTGAAAAGTTTTTAGAAACTTTTAAAACAAAGAAAGCATTTTATGAAAAGTTTTTAGAAACTTTTAAAGCAAAGCAAGCAAGAAGTTTTGAAAAGTTTTTAGAAATTTTTAAAACAAAGTAAGCATTTTATGAAAAGTTTTTAGAAACTTTTAAAGCAAAGCAAGCAAGAAGTTATGAAAAGTTTTATAAACTTTTAAAGCAAAGCAAGCAAGAAGTTATGAAAAGTTTTATAAACTTTTAGAGCAAAGCAAACAAGGTTTCTGGAAAATGTCTTGTAAAAGATAGTTTTTATAGTTTTGAGACATTTTAAGAAAAAGCAAGTATTTTATAAAGCATACACTCACTGAGCTCGTTTAGCTCATTATTTTCTTGTTTTAAAAACTATTTTCCAAGTACAGGTACGTCGGATGTTGGAGCATTTTAGTATTCTCCTGACTTCTAGTATAAGTGTTGTATTAAATAACTTGTGTAAGGAAACACTTGGAACTTGTATAGTTGTGTATATGTATGTACATAGTTTTGGTTTATGAAAGTGCAATGAGCCTGAGGGTCTTTTAAAGAAGTGTTGTTGGTTTCCAGGTTTTAAAAGTGTAAACTATATATACAGGTTTTGGGATATGTCTCAGATGCAAACATATGTCAGTTTAAATTTTATAAAATCACAATTTTAGAAAAGAAAATTTTTATACGGGTTTCAAAGAAGCAACACTGGCCAGCTCACAGAGAGGATTCTCTAGTCATGGAAGTAACTACCGGGGTTTCATGGTGACACTTCAGACACTCGGGATGGGGGTGTAACAGCCATAATTTTTCTAGAATTCTATTCTTACAACTTACCAAGTAAAACAATGGTTAAAATTAAGTTTAGAAGAATATAGGGGTCAAAGTAAAACTCTTTGAAACTTAAGAGGAGCTTTTCATAATTTCAAATTGCCTATCTTTTTTAACCTACGAGAAGTCTCTTGCAACTTTAACAACTCAACCATTTTTTTTACCTTTTCAACCTATTAAACTCCATCAAATCTCAAACAACTATACACCCAAATTCAACTTAATATCTTCAAAAATTATTTGGGTATTATATATATTACGCTATAAAATCTAAGACCATGTGATATAATAAAGTACAAAACTCAAAAAATAAATAATGCATCCACATACCTTAAATGGATTCAACTCTTCATTTTTTTTCTATCCTTCCTTCTCTCTCTCTCTCTCTCTGTGTTTGCTACCCCTTGTTTTGGTCTTCTAAGGTTTTACTTATCCAACAATCTTACCCTATTTAAAACACATGTAGAAGAGTCCTAATAAGTCTCTCTAAGGCAAGACTTTTACTAAAGATATATTAGTCTTCTTTTAATTATTTTTTGATCCTCATATATATAATTACTCTTAGGTGGCCAATGCACCAAAATAAAATAACAATAATTTTTTTTTGGGTAATTACATTTATTTTGCAGAATGGAGAGTGTGCCTACGCATTTCCCTAAAGTTGATGAGATATGTGTTGGCCTCAAGGCATTTTGTGTTGGGTAGGGATTTATGACTAAGGCTTGAAGAATGAAATTGCCATCGGTATTTTGTTGACTGATTGTGCTGATACTCTAATATGGAAAAATTCTAAGAATGGAGTCTTTTTTGTTAAAGCAAAGATGGGAATCCGATATGAAGAGGGGGAGTAGAGGAGCAGGTTGCCGACATTATTTGAAAAAGTTCCACAGCCTTAGTGCCCATTGGTAACTTGAAATTGCTCATAATGTCGTGTCTTCTGATTCCGTATCTGCCAGCCTTGATATTCCATTAACAAGCAAGTGTGGTTTGTGTCTTAAGGAGACAGAAATGTTGTTCATGTGTTAGTCGACCGTCCATATGTTGGTTCTATTTGGAGCAGATTCCAAATTTATTATTGGTTTTAGATTATTGAAGCAAAAGTCCTTTTGGTTAGTGGAAAGAGGATTTGTAGAATTTTCAGAAAGAAGAGGGTTAGTCATAGTATTGTCAGAAGTGTGCCTTTGTTGATTTTCTGGCAAAATTGGAAAGAGAGGTGTCGCAGAAGAGTTGGGGAGGGTTCTATAAATTCCTATTATGTTTTCGTAAAGATATGTACTTTGTTATGATTTCAAGTAAGAAATGTGAAAGCTTAGGTATGTGAGGATGAAGTGGAAGAGTTATGCTACAAACATTTGGGATTCTGATGCCTTTTGTTGTGAGCATTAGAAATTTGGTGGGTATGTTGGATGTCTCTTGAGTTTGGGGAAAAAAGCAACCAAACATATTATTAGTAAAACATTATTCTTTTGTGTGCATGTGTACATTTTTTTTCATTGGTGTATTCTCTCATTGTTGGACAGAGTAGAAAAGCAAAACTGACAAAAACTCTCTTTTTTCAAGGATACAATAAAACATTATATTGTTCATAGCAGCTACGATTAAGCCAAGCAAAAACCTTAAAACTTGGATAGCAAAATAAGCATTTGATATTCAAACTCTAACCACACGTCTGATTAAAACCACAACTAAATAAGTTGAATTGCAAATCAAACTCATAGGACAAATAGTAAATCAACAAAAAGAAAGTCAATTTTTTTCAAAAATTACCAAAGCAGAATGGGATGTGTACATACTGAGACAAATTGAGAGATTCAAACAACAAGCATCCACACTTTGTAGCTAATATATATATATATATATATAAAGCATACCAAAAGAGTGGTTATGGCATCAGAAGTGGGCAAGCAACAAATGAATAAAGCTTGGGAAAGTGTCCACTAAGCATAAAGAAAGAGTCAAACAATGTAGAAGAAACACTTTAAAGTAACTAAAAAATCTGATCTATGAAGGTTAAGGTTCAACTTGAAGCACCACATGCACGTGATGAAGAGTCAGACAAAGTAGCAAAACAGTTTAAAATTAAAGATATTTGTTTATGTAATAAGTTAAGGGTTCAACTTTAGTGGACACCACATCTATTAAGAGAGCTCTAGCTAGTTTTTTTTTTAGTCAGCTCTAGCTAGTTTAGATCAGCTTGGATACAATCACTTTTGGGACGATTATACATGGGTTAAACGGTACGTCTCCAAGATACACTTTGAACCTAATCTGCCGGCTCCATAGCTATCAATGCTACCACCAGTTCAAGCACCAAAAGGCAAATGCACAACAATTATCAAATAAGCACAATGCTACACTTTACATTTTCCGTCACAATTTTCTTTTTTCTTACTTCATAGATACCATAAATTTTGAAACTAAGAATAAGTACAACATTATTTATATCATCGTGGTTTGGGAAATTGATAATTAATTTAAACGACACCCTTCAGATCCTACCATTTGATCATCAGTGAGAGTATTTATTTAAAATGACCAGCAATAAACCAAAAGAGGGCGAGAACATAGGATATAAAACCAACCTTTGAGTACTCATCCATGAATCCATCCTCATAGATGGAGCGTAATCCACTATGAACTCCTTGGCATACCTGACACACCCCCACCCCGTACTAGCGGTGTGTGACCGCCACCCCACGTAAATCCCTACCAGAACTCCTAATGACTAAATTCTCGTAGCGGCTTCGTACAGCTCAAAACTCCTATAAATTTTTTTCTTTTTTCTAACTTGTGATTTACTAAAATCTCGGCAGCATAACAACTGCATATAGGACATATTCCGAATCCTGTAAACACCATTTACACTTTTCCAAAATATGGCAACCAACAATGTTCTTCAAGAGAGCCCTCAGTCAACATGATTCACAAACTACACTATGTACATATACTCCAATACACAAATTCAAAGTATTTCGCATTATTAATAAAAGCACCTGATAAGAAAAGCTGGAGGATCCTTACTATGCTTCAAATAGTCCGACGTGTCTTCGTACTTAGAAAAATAGTTTTTAAACAGGAAAATAATGAGCCAACAAGCTCAGTGAGGTATTCTTTATAAAATGTTTTTCTTTTTCTTAAAAACATCTCAAACTGTGAAACTCTCTTTTACAAGATATCAGTTTCGCCATTACTTGCTTGTTTTGCTTTAAAAGTTTCTAAAACTTTTCATAACTTCTTGCTTGCTTTAAAATTTTAATAAACTATTCATAAATCTCTTATTTTAAAAGTTTATAAAACTTTTTATAAATCTCTTGCTTGCTTGCTTTACCTTGCTTTAAAAGTTTATAAAAACTTTTCATAAATGCGGGAGCTTGGGCTCAACCGCTTGCTTTAAAATAAAAACGGGAGCCTGGGCTCAACCACTTGCTTTAAAATAAAAACGGGAGCCTGGGGTCAACCGTTTGCTTTAAAATAAACACGAGAGCCAGTTCAATCCAGCGCACTACGGCTAGTTTCAAAATCGTATAAAAATATGCTATAAATCATCAACCACCGAGGCCTTTTCCCCGCTGGCTGCACTTGTAGGTGAACACGGGAGCCTGGGCATCGACCGTGCCGGTGGCTAGACTTGGGTCCGCATCACCTATGTGGAAGAGCCTTGGCTCAATTCCCCTTTTTCTGGTAAATATGGTGGAATTGACCTTGGTCTCCGTCACCATAATTTAGCTAACGCGTTAACCCTATATACTCCAATACGTGCCACGGTCTCCTTTAAATGCCATGATGCATGAACTAAGTTTGCCGACCAGGCAAATCTAAAATGCATGAATGATATCCTAACACCACCGTGCACGTATGGAATACCTCTGATCGGTATGCTTGCTTAAACTAGGGATTTTCGTTAGGCCAGTTTTAGAAAATATACTTTTGTTTGCTTGCTTGCTTGCTCTTTGAAATATGATTTACAACTCAAAACCATTGCTTGCTTGTTTTTTTTTTTTTAAAGTATGGTTGAATACATCAAAACCATTACTTGTTTGCTTTTCACATATGGTTTAAATCAAAACCATGGCTTTGCTTACTAAACTCATTGCTTGCTTGAAACATGGTTTAACAATTCAAAACCATTAAACACCAGTGTAAAACAGTTTATAATAATACACTAGTATTTGAAAAATAGGTTTAGAACACTCACCTTTCCGCTGCAGCTGAAAGACGACTCCACAACTTTCGCCTTTGCTTTAGCCCACACTCAAATGAATACTATGGAACACATTAACGCCTCACGTATAACGTGAACTTAACGCATTTCATAGTAGTTTTTAGTCACACTCAATGAATATCACGAGGCGCGGTAGGTACGCTTACGCTTTCTTCATTGAGTTCCACTCTTCTTTGAACCTCTCTTAATCATTTAGTAAGGTTCATATACAATTTGTGTATGATTTTGGGCTTAAATATGCGAAACTACAAAACTGGGGCTTGACAATTATGGTGTCGCATTCATCAGGTGGTTTGCACCGTACCAACACATTCGTATTGCGGTACCGGCATCAAATGGTTCAGATGGTGATACCGGCACCACCCCGCTTTCGTACCGGTACCACTCTCGTAGGAAATGCTGCTTTTTCTTGCCCTTTGCACCATCTTTCTTCATACAACTTCTCTATTCCATAATACCTCAAAAACCAACATGGAATCCAACTCAAAACAACTCCACAACACTTGAATTGGTGATTTGGAACTTCATATAACCAAACCCTAGGTAAAAATCCTAATAATTCAACCCAAGGTCCACCAATTTCTACAAAACCATATAATTATGATGGATTCCATGTTTATTCTATACCAATTAGGGTTTTTCCCACAAAACTTCAAGAATTCTAGGGTTAGGATGATCTCTCCCCAAAACCCTAGAACAAGGAGCAACTAATCTCCATACCAAAACCCTAGAAATCCAAAATACACATGATTCCAACACAAAAACATACCTTTTTGCTCTTCTCCCTCTTATTCTCCTTCTTCTTCTTCTTCTTCCCTTCTTCTCCCTTTCTTCTTCTCAAAACATGAAGCCCTAGCCAAAATGAGACCAAATGAGACATTTGTTTGTCTCATCTCCCTTTTATACTTTCATCTTCCCTTAATTGCAATGTCCTTACTAACAATTGAACTTCAATTTTTGTTATTTTCATTTTGGCATGCTCCCTTCTTTGTTTATGACTTTTATGTCCCATTTGATCAATTACGATTTTACAATCCAAGAGAAACCAATTACTGGAATTTGATTCCCAAGAACTCAAAAACCACACAAAGTTCACATCTACGTGAATTAAAAGAACGAAGCAACCTTAACACGAATCAACTCATATTGAATTAACAAAGAACTCAATGATAACAATTTTCATGGGTACCCACCCAATTTTAAAAAATGGAATTCATACCAAGATTCAATATTCTGAACATCCGAAGCTTTTGGATACCCATTGTATTCCAACTTCACATTCTACGTAGCACAAACAGCCCCAAACTTCAACCTCATGGAGTCCATGAGATTAGTGACTGGCTCAAGAGTTATGACGGCTAAAAAAAACTTGACGATTAGTTTGATGAATTAATCTATTGAAAGGGGAGATAAACGAGGGGAACTTCAGCTGAAAAAGAGGGAGATGAAGGGGTGGTAGTGAGCGTTAGGTTTTGATGTCAAAGAGAGAGGTGAAGGAGCGCGGCCTTAATAGTAGAGAGAGGCAAAAGTAATATAGATGTAGATAGATAGATTATGAAATATATTAGTAGTATAGATAAGACAAGGTTAGTCAAGAAAAATAGAAATTAAAGGCTAAAATTAATTATTAAAGCTCAAATGAATATAATTAAATGTCAATTTATACATAATTAATTTAAGAAGATGAAAGGATATCAAAAGATTATATAATTAATTGAAGAAAATGAAAAGAAATGAGAGAATATGATTGACTTTATAACAATGATCAAGGGCAAAATAATCAAACAAAAATTTTCACTTTTGTTGACAGTTTAAAGTAGTATGGGTAAAAATCATTTTTTTCTTTACATGGCTCAAAGTGATGGACACAAAAAGACTCCCCTTCACTCACCTAATTAACTCATCCTTAAAGTACAACCAGCAAATTATCAACCTACCTCAACCATAAGAACAACAGGCATAATTGGCCTCTCTGGAAAATGCCCAGGGAATAAATTATCATTTATGGTCACATTCTTAATGGCGACTGCTAAAGTGCTTGGAGTGTATTCAATCACTCTATCCACTAACAGAAATGGGAAGCTACAAACCACAAATTCAAATCACATCATCATTAACAATTAACAATACCCAGAAAGAAAGAAGATGTTGAATCAAATTCACAAATCGATAAAAGTAAAATTCTCGAATCTGATTGATATCCATCACTGTCGAAAATGCTGGGTACCCTGTAACAACAAATTAAAAATCACAAAGAGGGAGAGAGTGAGAGAAAGAGAGTTGGGTAAGGAAGCAAAATGCGTACTCAATTCGATGGGGGTCTCTTGGGTTGTGCTTTCATTCCCAGTGGGAGTGCAGTTGGCGATGATATTGTTCTAGGTCTTCTTCGATTGTGCAGATAACAGATGAGATCTAGAGGGACCGAGTGGCTATCGAATGAATGCCGGAGTTTTTGACTGGTGCAAAGACAGAGAGACATTCTCGGGGGTTCGGTGAGAGGAGGGTGAGTGAGAATTGAGAGTGGAGAATAGGATCGGGAGATTTAATAATCAGTTGTTTGGAAGATTTCAACCACGTCATTTTCGTAATTAGAACTAATAAAACTACGTCGTTTTGGTTTGGGCATTTACAACAGGAAAAAAGCCAAAGAAAAAGAGAGTTTTTTTTTTTTTTAATTTTTACTTTTTGCCACGAAAACGGTTTCCTATTGCAAACATACCATTTTAAACATCAGCATCAAGAACCGTTGGAAAAAATATTTTTTCCACTATAAATATTCCATTACAAAGAAAAATATATGGAAAAACCCTAAATTCTTGTAGTGTGTGTTGAGATTTTAGTGTTCCAATTCTAGTTTCTTCCGATAATAGCTCGGAAATAGCGCCTTTCAGAGTGGACAAAGGACTCCAATGCAGCAACGAACCTTTCACGGGTTAAAAAAGGCACTACTAAAAATAACCAGATTACCGACCAAATTACCGACCTAAAAATTGGTCGGTAATTACTGACCAAATCACGACCATTTAGGAGACCAAAAGGGGTTTGTCAAAGAAATGCCGACCAAATTTCCGACCAAAGACCGACCATATTTACCGACCAAATAATTTTGGTCATAAATTGGTCTGTAAATTAGGCGGGGAATTGGCGCCAAAAAATTACCGACCAATTAACGACCAAAAATAAATTAACATGAAAAATGGTCGGTAAATAGGCGACCCAAAAAATTTTTAACCCGGGTAATTATCATCAAATATTTGGTCGGTAATGGTCGGATCCGACCAATTTCACCACCAATCTATTAAAATAAATTAACATGAAAATGGTCGGTAAATCGTATTTAATACCGACCAAATATTTTGCCTGGTGAATGGTCGGTAATTTCCTCCTAAATCTTGCATTTGTCTCGTAAGTTTTCGATCCGCCCATCCACCGCCGGGTAATCCACTAAGAAACAGTTCGTGACCGCTTTTACAATCGAACCTATTTCTTCATATTGGTAAAGTCTTCTACCCTTTCTTTTGTTCCATTCAAATTTCTGGGTTTTATCAATGTGGTTTTTGATTTTATGTTTGGTTAGTTATTTAGCTAAAGCTTTGCTCGGTTCCTCCCTTGTTTTCCTCGGGTTTTATTTAAGGTTTTTCCCTTGATTAGATGTTGGTAATCCGCTTTGCTTAACTGTGCTAATGTGTTTTGCTTGACCCGGGCTGATGTATCAACTAGTTTGCTTGTTTGCCATTAGGACACCGGTTTATTATACCACGCCTTCCGGTTTTTGGTTTGATTGTTTTTTGGTTTTATTGCCGGAAAAACTATTTTTTCTAGTTGGTCAAATCGTCATAGGGCCTAGTTTTCGCTCGCTTTAGAAGTCGCTCTAGGTATTGGATTTGGTATATACAAGCCAGGGAGAGGTATTCGGGTATATACCCTATGTATACCGCTTATGTTGTCTTCGGGGATTGCCCTTGCAAATTGCCGGTATTACCTACTCGGGTTTTGCCTAATTCCTCCACCGATAGTTTCCATTTCAACATTGTTCGGGTAGTGAATTATAAACCATTGTCCCTGCCTATATATCGTTCGAGCTTCATTGTAGGTGGACCGCTTTGGGACATCCTTGTGCTATTTTATGATTAAAGTGTTTTGGGCCCGCCCTATTTTGAAAATCTTGTATTTTTTTATTTTTTTATTTTTTATTTTTTCGCTTGTTCGTCAAATTGTATCGGGTTCACATTGCTTGTTCCAATGTCCAGCTTCATATATAAAGCTGACGCCAGTCTCCTCTTCAAGGTCCTTCTTAGAATGTCTCTTAGAACCTTCATGCTTCTCCCTTTTATCGGCCATCAATCTAGAACTTATTCTTCATATTACTGCTCTAGCACTCCAAACATGAATCTCGTGATCCGCACGAGCCCGGTAACATCCCATGGTGCCGTAGATCGAGACCCACTCCCGCACAATATGAATATTTTTATCTCTTTGGTTCTCGATTTACTTGTTTATGGATTTATTTTATTTTATTTTTATTTGAAGACCTCGCTTTGTTATGAAATTTTTTATTCGTTTCGCTAGTAAAGATAAATGTAAAGATCTATGTTATATCCAGATTCATATGGTGGTTGGGTTGAAATTGTTGGCCCCACCTATTCACGCCTCAATAATACACTACCAACCCGATCCGTAATTGTATGTTAGAAAAGGCTCAATGATGAAACCGCAAATACTACAACACGCAGTTGCTCATTTTCTTCAGTGGATTGCATAACTCCTTCATTAGACTTCATATAGGTGTTCTTAGACTTATAGAAACCCTTTGAGTCTAGAATCCACCCATATATAGCTTGATAAAAAATTGAGGTCATATCCTATTTCAAAATGAAGAAAAATCAAGCGCCTCGCCGCTGCAAATTCATCGGCAAAGGTGTCGATTTTCTTCATGATTGGAAACATGCATAACTCCTTCATTAGAACTTGGATTTGAGTGTTCTTAGACTCTATGGAAATCCCTTGAGTCTATAATCCACCCATATATATCTTTGATAAAAATTCGAGGTCATATCCTGATTTCGAAATGAAGAAAAATCGTTGTCCCGCAATTATCGCAGCAGGCCGATTTTCTTCATGATTTGAAACATGCATAACTCCCTTCCATTAGAACTTCTGATTTGGGTGTTCTTAGACTCTATGGAGCCTTTGAGTCTATAATCCAAAGCCCATTGAGTTTAGAATCTGACCATATGCTATTTAATAGCATTGGGTACCCATATTTCAAATTTAGATTAGAGTACCAAGTGTACTAATCACTTGAATGAAATTTATAGAATATATGAGTTGATTACATGATATAGTATGAATTTATGAATGATATGGATATAAGAACATGTGACAGGATTAAAATTGAAGAAATCGCGAATATATAAACTAAAATTTTTTAATTATACTTACCTAAATCGCTGCATTCTCTATAGCAACGATTTGAAAATGCATCATCGTGAAACTGACAAAGTTGTCGCTTTGGATGATATATAGTTAGCCAGAGAATACATCCGTCAGTGTATTACAACGGCTTGAATACACCGGATTGTCCCATTGACAGTTTGATGCAAAGGACGCACTAAAATGATCATGATTTAATTTAAATTGCATATATTATGTGTCATTTTGCGCCTCGCTCGCTTTGTTCTCCGGTGCACATTAGATATATAAATAGTAATGCACTTACTAAATCAAGCAGATTATGCATTATTATTTATATATCTTATTTAGTGTACTTGGAGAACCACGCCGGGAGGCTGTCGAAATGCATACATAATGAACATGCAATCATGATCTTTAACGTAACTTTTGTAAATGGATTAGGACCAAACCTATTGAAGAGAAAAGAACCGCGGACGCGTGAGGTGGGATGGAGAGGTGGAGGTGGATGTGTAGGTTACTATCACACGCCAGAAAATAACTTCTTTATCGGAACCATAATAAATGGTTAATGAACATAAAAATAATTGAGACAATCGCTTGCTTACTAAATTGATTTTTTTGTGACTAGTTATGGAAGACGATCGTGAATGGATGTAATGAGGGTCGAATAGTGAATGGAATGTTCTCTAAATGAAATTGGGATAAAGTTGATGAATTTGTCAAGGTTTCGCCCGAGACATCCCGAGTGTGTGAATGGTGGTACAACTATAAGGTGTCCTTTGCACCCTTAGTTAAATGTCGAATAAGAAGTTTTTGAATGTTGAGACTGTGAAGGTGCATTTGTATAGAAAATGGTTTTGTGCCGGACATTTATGTTCGATATACCACGGCGAAGCAAGTCCACTGTAGGTGTTCAAGTTCGCACGGGTGTCAGAAGTGAAACCACCAGATGGTCTCGCATAATATGAATCACACTCATACCATAGAATGGTTTGTGATGTTGCAGGTCCTGAATTCAACCCGATGAGGAACCCAATGCCGAGGCAAGGAATTTCTATGACATGATTCGAGCCGAGACAAACCTCAGATATGAGGGAAATTCTAAGCATACTCACTATCTACACCGTGAGGATGTTAGAAATAAAGTGCGTATTAATGTGTGTTCGCAGTGCATGGTTTGATGATATGTCTAATTCTCATTCAATCATAAGCCACAAGATAATCTCGATGCCATTGATTTCTACAAAGACGTAAGAGTTGCGTAGTTGTAGGGTCGATTACCCGTATTGTGTGTCATTCATTGTTGTGTGAACAACTGTATGATATACTAGGGTGATGACAGTGACCTTAACAGTTGTAAAAAATGTGGGCATGCTCGCATAGCAAAAGGTTAGGGTTCTAGAAATAGATTGTATATACGAAGTTGAAGGTGCCGATAAGAAGAGCTGCACTATTTCCAATAACACCTAGTTGCAGATTGTATGCATCAACCAAGAATGCGCCTAATGAAATGAGGTGGCATTCAGAGCATCATATGGAGGACGGTAAGATGTGGTCACTCCTTCTCGATGCCCCCCGCTTGGAAACATTTTGATGGTGTTTCTAATTTTTCATCCGAAGTTCGAAATGTTAGGGTCGGGCTTATTTGCCGATGGTTTTCAAACCGCTTGGTCAATCCGACAAAGAATATTCTTTGTGGCCTCGGGTGGTGACGTCGTATAACTTCAAGGCTCCGCACTTATGTGTATGAAGGAGGAATTTATGTTTTTGACTCGTGTTAGTGCCGGCCACGAATCCAAAGGGGAAGATAGATGCTTTCGCAGCCATCGATAAATGAGTTGAAAAGTCTCAGGTGGTTGGGTTCAAACTTATGATATTTCCAAACAAAGAAAATTTTCAGATGTGCGCTGCCCTCATGTGACCATAAAATGACTTTCCAGCGTATTCTATGATGTCTGGGTGGAGTACTACTGGTATGTTGGCATGTCCGCATTGTATGGAAGACTCTGATGCTTTTAGATTAATTAAGAGCGGGAAATAGTCGTGGTTCGACAACCATCGAAAGTTTTTGCCCATGAATCATCCATATCGACGTAACACCAAAGACTTCATTAAGAATAGAAAGGTTACTAAACAATTCCCGGGGGTTAGATCTGGGGATGAAATTCTGCAGGATTTGAATAACAGAGGGTTGAGGAAGGTGATAGATGTTGATGTTGAGGTTGTGAATGCACTATATCTAAGACTTCAAGGGTGGAATAAGAAGTATTTTCTCGATTTATTCTATCGGCGTGAAATACCTGCTCCTCGCACAATCTTGATGTTATGTATATCGAGAAGAATGTGTTTGACAATATTTTCAATACGTTGTTTAACATTCCGTGGAAACTAAGGACACGTACAAGTCAAGAGATGAGTTGAATAAATATTGTCGTCGTCCCTCACTTGCACAAAATCTCATTACCGCAAATACCCCGATGTGCCATTTGTTCCGAATAAATCACGTAAGAAGGATGTGTTGGAGTGGGTAAAAACCGAGATTTCCAGATATTATGTTTAACTGGGAGATGTGGATGCGAACAAACTTAAGATAAGCCTGGCATGAAGAGTCATGATTGTCATGTATTCATGCAAAGGTTGTTACCAATTGCTCTTCGAGAATTCCTGCCAAATAGAATATGGGAGCCGATAACTGAGATTTCTTTATTCTTCAAGCAATTGACTTCTTCTTCTTTGACTGATGAGGAGTTGAGGAATCTGGATGAACAAATTCCTGTTATCTTATGCAATCTTCGGTAAAGATCTTCCCTCCAAGTTTTTTTTGACTCAATGGAACATCTTCTGCACTCGCTTCACGGTTGTGGATTGCCGGGTCCGGGGCTCCATTATCGTTGGATGTATCCTCCATAAAGGTAATAATTCACTAACCAATTTTTTCCTATATATATATATATATATATCCGTAAAGGTAATATTAATTCACTCACCAATTCTTTTCCTATATATATATATATATATATATAGTATATATATATATATATATATATATATATATATATATATACACACATACATGACTTATATTCAATAATCTTCTTGTAGATACTTGAGGAAAATAAAGCATAAAATCATGAATAAGGCCTCGTAGAGGGTTCTATATCAATCGGGTATACATGGATGAGGCCGCTAAATTCCGCATCATTCTATTTCAAAGAAGGAGATCCAACTCTTCCACTTTAAGGAAAGGAATGAGGTTTATCTTGATGACATTGTGGATGATGATATGTTTGAAATTTTCTAAGCCTCCGGTAAAGCAATCGGTGCCGAAGGGAAACGGTATCTAGCGTGCATAATGAATATAATGGCAGCTCTCATCTATATGTCCTAATGAATTGCCGCAGGTTCAACCATTCATAAAGTAAGTAGTTGCTAAAAGTCAAATGAGATCTATTTAGCATGTTAATTTACTATTTCCTCTCACGTATCCATTTTTCTAATTTCATTTAGCTTTAGTGTATTCAGCATGAAAACGTAGTCAGCCTAAACTCAATGACTAAGCCGCCAATGCTGACGGAGCAAGAATTTCCATCATGGTTTGAAAATACGTGATGTTTACTAAACATGAAATCACAAACAATTGTAATGTTCGATATTAAATTTATAATTGTAATCTCAACAATACACTCCATTCCGACATGTGTTCATAATCGTGCAAATAAAAATTTAATCATTATCTTCGAACTATAGCACGAGGTCCCTAAGAGAGGTTAGGAACTACACCCGTTAATGTGTGAATGGTTTTTAAATTTCACACTCGAATCGTATGGGAGTTACCTAGCAAATGCACAATACGGGGTATGCATTAAAGGATCCGTATACAAATGAAACCGAATCTCGACTCATTACGGACTCGCGAGGATCGAGTTAGAATTTGAAGCCTCCCAAGCAGAAAAAGAACTGTTATTCAATGTGAATGGTTCGACCCAACACCACACGTCGGTATGGTTGTCCATCCTCGATATAACTTGTCGATGTGCACGATAAAACGATTCAACAAGTATGAACCTTTTGTCTTAGCAAGATAATCATCACAAGTTATTATTGTAATATCCGGGTCTGACCACCTAGAAAGGATTGGAAAGTCAGGTGCAAGATCAGTTGTAGGGCCTAAATTGACATCCCCGCATCACCAAGTATCGATGTCATAGAACCACCTTTTCAAAATGATGACAATGATGTTATAACTGTTTCGTGGTGGAGACGAACGCCCTTTAGTTGCATCTTCGAGATGGATAAAGTGGACGTGAGATGTTGATGAACATTTAATTGATAATGAGGAAGAAACGAGTGATGAAGAGGAGTTTGAAAATGATGTTACTACATCTGAAGAAGAAGACGAACCAGATTTAGATGATTCTAATGAGAATGAGTAGTTAGTGAGTTTTAGTTATTTCAATCGTTAATCATGTTTGTTTATTTTCATTGCCTTATGTATTTTAATACTTGATGCTTACTAATCAATAATGTGTCGCTTTTATTATTTTACCGTATATGGCACGTGGACGAGGCAGAGGCAAAGACGCCGTGTCGCATCAGCTTCCGGTAGAGGCAACAAGGCCTCAGGTATGCCCGATCCTGTTAGAGGGTCAGGGGTGGATGAGACCCCACAGCAGACAGAGGAGGTTGTGAATGTACCGCAGCATCAGCATCAGCAGACTGATCCACATCATGGTCCTGAGATTGTGATGAATGATCAAGAGACATGGGAGGGAGAGGATGGAGATGTTGGAGAGTCTTCTCGTAGCACCCTACGTGACGAGACTCTCCTATCGCTTCGCCTTTGATCCGACACTGATAATCCGCAAGAGGCGAAACTTAACTAATGATTTATCCATTTCTTAATTTATTTCTTACTTCATATGAAATTTTGGGTTACAGGATGAAGTTGTGGAAATAATGTCTAATTTCTAGGGTTCTGAGGACAATTTTCAGGAAGTCCTTTAAACCTCATGGACATAATTGGAAGTCACTGACAGATAGAGACCAATTGATGATTTGGAGAGAATTTAAGGTATATATTACTACTTAACATTTTTACATCTTTTATTTATTCTTTTGTTCACTGATGAAATATGTTTAAATTATAATTGCAGAAAGTTTATAGGTGGACACAAATTCAAGGAGGCTACAAAAGGGTGTTTCTACAAACATGCCGCCAGCGCAGATAAAGACACCGTGTACGAGGTCAAAGATAAATGGTTGAAGAAGAAAGAGCAAGATTTGAGTGTCCCCGATCATGTTTTCCAAGAGTGGCGAAGAAGATGGGAAGATCCTGATTATAGGAAGAGGTGTGAGAAACAGAGCGGCAATCGTTGCTCAAAGGGCCGAGAGGGTAGCTGCATGCCCACACACACTCAGGATCTCAGCTTCTAGCGTGAGCACGAATCGAGCATTGGTATGATTTCTAATTTATACTTCTTATGTTTATTACTTTGTGAATTGTGTCTAATTATGCCTATTTTTCATTTCTCGTATGATTTTTTTTCAATTGAATTAACGTATGTATTGTTTGTTATTAAAGACACGCAAGGAGGGTAAGAAGCCTGCTCCTCGCTTATTCGTGACACGCACACTAAGGGTCATGATGATCATTTTTGTTGATCGAGATCTCAGGCAAAGAAATGTAAGTTTCATTAAACAAAATTACTTTTTTTTTTTTTTTAAAGATAAATTAAAAACAATTTATTTTTACTCATTTTTATCCGTATGTGGACCCGGGGTGGTCGGTGTGAAATGTTGGATTCCCAAATGCATATGTAAAAATATAATCAAAAGATTTGGTTCATACTCTTTATTTTTTTTTTGAAGATCACTCAAAGGTTTATTTTACATGTTTATTAGACAAGATATGAGGAAATGTTAGTCACGCGACTCAAGCGTATTCCCGCTTGTTGCATCACAGTTTAATATATGTTTGAATTATTAATGCATTTTATTCACACTCTGAACCATGTAATTTATATAGTTAATTGATATATTTGTGAGAAGGTATGTATGGGCCCAAGTGCCCATTTTTACTCATTTTTATCCATATGTGGACCCGGTGGTTGGTGAAATGTCAGACGCCATGTTATCGAGGACATGTTGCATTTTGTTAGACCTCCTCGCATGTGCGCGAGATCACCGAGCTGCTAAATTCCGAGTCTCGAGAAAGGGACTCAATGAAGTGGTGTTTCAAGTTACCCGACATCCATGAATATTCGCGAAGTTGATTCGTTACTACCGCACTTGAAACATAAAAAATATATAATCCAAAGATTTGGTTTATACTTCTCTTTATTTTTTTTGAAGATAAATTAAAATACTTATTTACATGTTTATTAGGCGAGATATGAGAAATGTTAGTCACATGACTAAGCGTATTCCCGCCTACTTCAAATATGTGATGGTGCAACAAAATTCTCATCCATCGCCCACCTATTGATAAGAATCAGATTTGGTATGAGGCTATTGATGGCAAGGAGAAGATGCCCGTCTATGGTGTCGGTTCGTCGACATCATCATTCTACTCGCATAGACGACCAGATTATGAAGCTCCATCTTCAGGACCATTTTCGACCTGTTTCCGACGATGGAGGACTTCGTGATCGATGCGAAATGCGACAAGATCGGCTGCCGATACCAAGCGACGCATGATCGACTATGAGGATGATAGGGATGAGTTTATGGCCCACGGCTTTGATCAGCTTACAAAGAAGTGTCGAAGTGGACTGCAGCTCAACCCCGATGATTCCACCTGATTGCTCGGCCAGAATGTTCCAAATGACAAAGATCTACTCAAAGACTTACAAGAAGGACTCCGCAAAGAACCGCACGTGATTAGCAAAGAAGAGACAAATTTACCTCAAGACTGACATTCACCATACGGACCAGATACATCTCAACATCACGATGATGACACTAGGTTGGATGATTGAGTGTATTACACACTTTTTTTTTTTTTTCTTATACTTGGATTTGGGAATTCATGTTTTTATTTTCTCTCGACTTATTTACTATATATATGCAAAGATATATATTAGTTTGCTTGTTTTAAAATATTTTTACTCTCTCTTTATATAATATGCATGCACTATTGTACTTTTCTTTTGTTTTAATCTTATATGTATATATATATATATATATATATATATATATATATATATATATATATATATAAAGCAAGATATCAAACTCAAAATAAGTAAAAAAAATATTTAAAAATTAATTTATCGACCATTTGGAGACCATTTACTGACCAATGACATAAAAAAATGTTGGTCGGTTTGAATCGCACTTGTCAGAATATCGGTCATTTGAGATTCATTTACCACCAATGACATTAAAAAAATTTTGGTCGGTAAATGCCCTAAATGGTCTGTAGAATTAATACCATTTGAAGACCGTTTACCGACCGAAAGAATTTGGTCGGTAAATGGTCGGAAATTGTTTGTCGGTAAGTGGTCAGTAAATGGTCGGTAATTTACTGACCAATTGATTTTTTGTCGGTGAAATAATTACCGACCGAAAATCGCGAATTAAATAATTCGGTCGCAGAATAATCTGTGACAGATTTACCACCGTGTAAATATCGCTTTACCGACCAAAATCTCATTTGCATTTACGATTTAAGAAATGGTGCAGAATTGATACGAATCCTGTCATTAGCGAATAACTTATTTGTTAGCATCCGCAGAGCATTCCTAAATTGGATCCGATTGAGCCAATTGATCCTAAACATCGCATTCTAGCTAAGAAGTTAGTAACAGACTAACTAAATTCTTGCTGTAATCGATGAAGATTACCGTAGAGAGTATATTGATGAGCAAGATTTGTGTTTGTATAACGATTAGCTAGGGAATCCTATATGTTTTTTAAGTCTCAGATCTTCCAACTCATTTTGAGAAACAAACAATGAAATAGTCACACCCGTTTTGGCTCAGGCGGACATAAAACGAGACCAGACTCGTGAGGGCGTGTCGTGATTGAACGGTGAGGTGGCGTTGACAAAATGACAAACGTCTGATGGAGATTGGTGTGGTGGGGTTTCTGTTGTGAAAGAAACGAGCATCTCTCCTAGCTTGACACGTGTCATGCATGCATATCACATGATATGCAACGTGACAAGTGTCTAATATTTATCACACACACATACTTGCAGAAGGCATTGTTGTGCTTGCCATGTGTTACATTCATGTTCACAAACACACAAACTCCACTTTTGACATGTATTCTACAACACATTATTATACCTTCTCAATTGTGTCGGGTATTTAGAATCATTTATTTTTTTCATGACATGAAATATATTCGATATTACAGTTATTAGACTCATCTTTAAAAAGCAAAAATATGGATTAATAATAGTCAGATGTATGCACACGTGTAACTATGTGGGTCAGGTGGAGAACCCAAATAATAATGTTGGACTCCACACTTGAAATACCAACTAATTCTATATCTAATTCTATCTCGATTGCAGCCATATTGATTGTTTTTTTTTAGCAGTTGTAGGGCCACTGAGTTGCAATATTTGAATCTGATTCTATTTCATGTCAAGTGGAGTTTTAAAACTTTACTTTCATTTCATCCTCGCCTTTGAATTTCTACTTTCCACATCCTTTTCTAAAGAAATTTCATCTATATACATTTGGCCAACTACCAAACAATCATCAAGGTTTCTTCACCATGCAAACATCTTTTCCGATTGATCAAGGCGATCAAAATATTTGATATTTTATCTTTGGTTGGAATATTTTAATCAGTAATATTTTAAATTTGAGGAGTCTAAATATTACACGCCTAAAAACTTCGTGGATTTGAGTGTAATTTACTAATCGATAGACTAACGGTCATCGACAGTAGATGTCTAAGTGTTACAAGTGTATAAACTTCAAGGGGCTTGTACGTAATTTTTTTTTTCAAAAGGTAAAATGATTCTATTGATACAAAAAGGACAAGATACAACTGGGTGAATTCCCTTACAAACAATAGGAATCACCTATTAAGAACCAAACTATTGAATTATGGGGGAAGTGAGGATGGTTGTCCTGACTTCCAACAAAATGCATTAGTGAAGAGAATAGCCCAAACAAATATTAGGGATCTGCTATAATTGAGCGAGTCGCAGGTTACTATTGGTGGGCTTGAATCCGAGAGAAGCAATTCTGTCTCTAATAGTTTGGACAATGAGAGTGAGGAGGGAGGAGTGGTCCCTAGACTTGCCTTGGTGAATTCTAATGTTTTTCTCCATCCAAATGTAATAGATTGAAACAGCAAGACTGAGCTTTAGGAGGGTGGTGGACATTGAACTACCTTTCCAATGCTAGCTTGCATAGTTGATGATCCACTGCCATAACATGTTTAGCATTTGCTACCCACTAAGGAGTAACAATTGAGCCCATATAGAATGAGAGAAATAGCATTCAAAGAATAAGTGGGCATGTGACTCGGATGATGAGTTACAAATAGAGCATTCCAAACTAATATCAGCAAAAAAATATTGGATTCTATCTTTGGTGCTGAGTCTGGATCTGATGGCAAGCCACAAAATGAAGGACATTTTAGGTTTGACCAAGCATACTGTATAAGGTGTTGCCAAGGGACTTATGAGGATGGGGATCTAAAGAGATTCTTGGCTGAGGAAATGGAAAAGGTACCACCTGGGGAGGGAGACCATTTGATTTTGTCTTCTCTAAGGCAGATGGAAGGTAGTTAGGCATGGAGAGGGAGATATCCAAAGCCGAGGGGGAGATTGCAAAAAAGCCGCTTCAAACGGCTAAGCTATCCACAATAAATTTTACCCAAGATTCAAGGGAATTCCCATAATCATCCACAACATTAGCGTTACATATGGATCAAGAAGACCCTGTGGGTGCCAATTGTCAAATCACAAGTGAGTGCTTTCTCCATTCCCAATAACATGGTAGATGTGGGGTTCTGAGAGTATCTCTTAGCTTAAGTAGGTTAAGCCAGTTCCATGAGCATGTTTGGGGAGGCTTTACCTCCCAAATGTTCTTCTTCTTCCTCTTCAGATGCAGATATGTATGAATCCACTTGACCCGGAGACTTTGATTATCATTGAAGAGGAGCTAAATGTATCTGCACATAAGGGAAAAATTCAAGTCCTTGAGTTTCCTGATTCCCAAGGCCCCTTCTTTCTTAGGCTTACAAACTTCATTCCATGCAACCCAACTTCAAGATTTCGTTAAATCGCACTCTTCCATAAAAAGACCTCAATTTTTTCAATGGAATCAAGGACTTGTCAGGGAATAAAAAAGGAAGCCTGAAGATATGAATGCTAGAAAGGACAGACCAATAAGCCGAGTCTTCCCACAAAAGGAAAGACTTATCATCCAAATCTCCCAACCTTTGCAAATACGCCTTCCACCAATGGGGGAGTAGGGTAACTTTGAGTCCGGGTGGAGACAAGGGAACCCAAGATATCTATCAGGAGTCAGCCCGCAGAAGCCCAACAACTCGAATAATCAGAGTCAGTATCTTTCATAAATGGTCACTATGAAGATCTCACTTTTAGAGGGGTTAGTTTGGAGTCCTTAAATTTTCTGAAAAAGATCAAAAGCTTCCTTCAGAATTTTGACAAAATGAAAACAACCTTTACAGGGGAGAAGGAGTTCGTCAGCAAAGGAAAGTTGAATAAGCTTCAATTTCTTGCATCTCCAATGAAATTTGAATTGGGGGTTAGAGTATGCTTGATGTTGCATTTGAGAATCCCATGGCAATGACAAAGAGGTGGCATAGAGATCACCCCGCCTAAGATCTCTATAGCTTGGGAAGTAACCTACAAGACCACCATTAATATTAATGGAGAAAGCAGGAGAGGTGATGCAAGAATTAATCCATTTTCTTAGCTTTTCCGAGAAGTTGAAAGCTTTAAGGGCATCAAGTAGAAAACCCCAGTCCAAAGAATCAAAGGCCTTCATGATGTCAACCTTGATTGCACAATCTAGGGTCCCACTACTTCAGGGTAGTCAGGAGTTCCAGATCAAGCATGATGTTATCCCCTATTTTCCTCCCAAGTATGAAAGCTATTTGGTTGTGGCTGATAATCTGTGGAAGGATTTCTCTAACTCTATTTGCCATGATTTCGAGATAGCTTCAGAGAAAGCGCAAACAAAGTAGTAATCAAGCCCAAAATCCCATAGTTATGGGATTTGGAACCTTAGGGACAAGAGCAAGTATGGTGGAATTAAGTTCCTTAAGGAGTTCACCATGCTTGAAGAATTCCTTCACAACTTCAGTGATTTCCTCTCCAATGATGGGCTAAGACTTCTTAAAGAAATGAGCATTAAACCATCCGACCAGAGCTTCATGTCACGGAAAGAAAAGAAGCACCTCTTCATTTCAATAGATTCAACATCCTCAACCAAATGAAACCCTTGAAGGTCAAGTAGTTTGCCAAGATCCAAAGCCTTCGTGACGCCCAAAACCCGGGGTCCTTTGACAACCCAACTCGCTAGAATACTGTGAGATGCCTGCAACCCGACACCACTCACGAAAATCGAGCAGAGTCTCCTTTGTACGGGGAGTTCTACCCAAATACAACCTGTCCCAAACAGTTCACAACGACCACACTGGGTCCACATGCGAGTAAAATGGCCACTTGGGCCCATGCATCAATACTCACAAAATATATCTCAACCAACTATATTACATGGTTCAAGAGTTAATAAGTCACTCTTAATTCAAACATATATTAAAATTTACAATTTCTAATACATGTTATACAAAATGAATACTAAAGACATCACAGCCATAGCCCGACTTTCTTCTAAAAATCGGCCTCTAAAGAGTGTCGTCGAATACCTTATATGGAAATAATGATCCTCGATGTGGCGAGCAATGCTCGCAGGAAAATCTTCTACATGGGTTACTCCCCACCTGGCGCGCAATATGCACGATCCAACATAAACACACACTCAAGCAAGTACATGATCCTACTTGAATGTCTACATACCCAATCCTATGTCTCGAGTCCTCACCGACTCCCTCACACACGCCTAAGCCAATGCAAGAAAAACATCGTTTTCATTTCTTTCATGCCATGCACTCACACCTAATTTTCTAGTTGCAGGTTGCCCTTAAGGTATTATGAAATGCATTATATTTCCAAATCACATGCTAATATATCAATTATGTATATATTAACAAATTATATACATACTACATGTTATTTAATTCTCATCAATAACATTAAAATTTGCTCACTTGAGCTAATCAACAATCCATTTTAATTCCAATGACTCTTCTACAATTATATTTCATATAATTCAAACACTTATGTTAACACATTTAATTTTCATGCATTAACATATTATTTCTCACACAATTCTAAGATATTCATGCTAATATATTTTCTATGTATATATTAACATAATTAAATTCATATAACTATGTTATTACCCACAATCCATAACATCAAAATTAGCTCGCATAAGCTAATTAACAAATACAAGTAATTCATTTTGAATCACTCAACATCATAAAAATTACACAACTATTCACGTGAATGAAACTCCTGTCAAGACTGCTCACGCCACAATAGGATTTTCTCTACTGGCCAAAGGTTTCAGACCGAAAATACGAAGCAACCAGCCTCGTATCATCCCTAACCATCTACACACTCTTAACCAAAGAATAACACAAGTAGGAAAAGATCCCTACCTCTTGAAGTTGTCGGAACTCCACCAAATTGGTGTCCACGCGTAGCCCTCGCTGCGTAGAACAGCTTTACTTCTTGGCCCGAAATGAACCAACGGTCCGAACACCGGGAAATCTAGAGAGAAGCCACTCTCTCTCTCTCTAAAAACTCAAACCAAGACTTCATCAGACGATTTGCTCTTTCTTTGAGAAGAGTCATTCACTTTTTGTCTTATACTCATTTAACATTTCAATAATTCTCATCTTGCCCCTTAGCTTGATTTTTGGCCACATGGCTTGACCTGCCATTCATTTCCATCATCTCACTAATCATGCAAACAAATGTCAGCATGGGTACATATAGTAAGTGACTTTTTTCACATCACATACACCCTTGGCGTCGTTTATTGCAAACGACACCCTACCGAAACTCAAATTCGACATCCACCGGTTTAAATTTATCGGTAACTAGATTTCGTGAGATGATTCCAATCCGAAGTCGCTTTTGTCATCCCACGAGATCTAGAAAAAATTTCAGATTTTGACCAAAATTACCATTTTGCCATTTTTTAAAATCGATTTTCTCTTGCCATACTTTCAAAGTTAAGGATTTCTTTCTTTATGGGAATGGTGCCTTTAGTTTCCTCGTAAGATTCTTCAGAGGATTTGGTAGCCTCATATCTACAACTTCGTCCCTTCAATTGTGAGCTGATTAAAAGTCCAAGTGACAAATTTTTTCTATTCCTTCACCGGCTATATTTAAGAGAAAGGCTAAATTGTGATCCTCTTCTTGAGCCACAAGACTGATTTTTTTTTTGGTAAAGGATTCTTTATTTTGTCAGTTGGGCATATTCTTCAAGAATATTTTTCTTCATTTCAGGAGTCTAATGGATTCAAGGTCAAGCTTCCCTGGCAATGATCAAGAGTTGCTTTCTTTCTTTCACTAGGCTGGACAAATCTCTAATTTCTTTGTGGCTTTCGCTTTGGGGCGAAATTTTAAGATCCTAGTTTGCCGCATGCTCGTATTGGTAAGATCCTTTGCAAATATACACCTAAACAAGCAACAAAGAGGAATAAAATCTTCTTTTCACAAAGCAACAAAATTTTAGTAAGTCATCATTTTTTTGAGAGGGGGAGTTTCCACTCTTTATAAAACAGGAGTATGGTCATAAATTCTGGGAGGAGGAATCAACCTCTCGTTTTTCCATATTGTGAACCACACATTACCAAGACTCTGCTTTCTTGCAATGAAACTTTCTATCTCTTTGTTAGACCTAGTAAAGAGGATTCCAGAAAACCTCAATTCTAGAAGCTCAACATTATTCACTAAGTCATTAAAGTCCTGAATAGATTGATTCCATCTAATGTCATGTCCTTGATGTTCCTGGATATTTCTCAAAGCATTGAAATCAATAACAGAAATATGAAGGAGCTAAAGTGCTAAATGGAATCTTAAATCACCCCAAAGTCTTCTTTCTTTCATAGTCATCATTAGTAACTATAAATTATAAAGAGACGTATACTTTATCCCACTATCATTAGATAAACTTACAGAATCACTTAATCCATGGAAACAATATTGGATTCATAATGTAGCAAAGATTCCATACAACTGATCTTGCCAAGAGGTGCTTATCATAGTGAAAAAGCACCCAATTTTTAAACATTTTCTTAATGGCTTCTTGAGTAATATTTTAACTTAGTCTGGTTAATGCCTAAATGTCATTATGATTTTCAAATGAGTTTTTCACTTAACTTGTTGCGATTACTAGTCCCCTAATATTCTGCAGTTAATGTTAAACAGAAATGTAATTCAAAAGCCGAGTTTCAAAACTCGTATATCCCAACCTCCCCGTAATAGAGGCCTTTTTCTACTCCTTCTTCTTCTGGTAATATTTCCTTTGTATCTGACCATATTCAATGGATTGTTTCCTAGTTTGTGAGATATCAACAAACAAGCCATTTCCTTAATTGAAGGCTAAACTATTATGACTGGAGGAGGGATGCTAAAGTTACACGATTCTAAGTATAGAGAGTAATTAGAACTGGTTCTTCAGTTTGGGATAACAAAGCCTTAGAGGGATTTTTTCGAGTGATCATGCCTGCTTGCAAGGTTATAAAAATTTTCTGGTCCTGAGGTCCTGCTGGACAACCCACAACCCGCGAACCTCGTGCATAGGTAGTCTACATCACACTCCATACCTCATATATCGAGACCCATTTTCGTGTATTTTTCTTACAAATAACTACACTTAATGATTTAAGAGAGCTGGATGTACAACTTTGCAGACATCAAAAACATAAAACTAGATTATTCTAATATATTTATAAAAATGCTTCTCAAGGCCACAACCCGTCTTCTTCACTCACTTGCTTCAAAGGAGCAACGCCTCAGTGTACCTGAGTTGGGTCCCACGACGGTGAGCAAAGCCCGTGAGGGAGACCTCACAAGGGTTACTTCCCACCTGTTTGAATGAAATGGTCAACCGACAACAAACACACATCCAAGTAAATGTCTACATGAATGCCATACGCCATGCATGAAATGTCATCATCATGCCCATATCCCAAGCTCACCAACTCCCTCACACCGCCTATGCCTGGGCGGTGAACTATTTATCATTTTTCTTCGATGACAACCAAAGATTTGTTCTAATCTTTTTCATTTTCACTTACAACCATGCGCCTTTGTTGGGGGTAATGGATTTCGGTGTCGCACCAACTGCTCCATAAACCTGCAGACACTTTTACGCCTTTCACCGGCCGTGGGACTATGTCCGACTACACCGACGGGTTCACCCCGGGGAATTTATCCCAACTCACGACACGCTGCACATAATCATCCTTTACCATTTCTTAACTAAAGGCGACTCATTTGACTTTGTCCCACGATCGAGTTCCACTAATCAACACCATAATGCCAGTTAAGTTGATCCACAATTGTGTACCCATGACACTCCATCGAACACCTAACACAGTGTCGATCCTAACCATGCACTCACACCCATGTCATGCGATGTTTTCGTGCACATGCAATGCAATTATGCCAATGCATTTTCCTTCATGTTACATGTATATATATGAGTGCTACATGCAACATCAACATACCATGGATAATTATAATTAATACATATAATTCTCCTCCATGTGCACAACCCATGTTAATATATCATACAATATACATTAACATGTCATATTCATGATTGCATGTTATTCAGTACAAGCAATAACACACAAAACAAGGTCTTAATCTTGACCTATCCAGGGTACCTCACGGTCCTTCACAATCATGAACCCGCCTTGTCTCCAATCATCCATACAACATCAAACAACCATAAAACCTAGAAACTTTTAGTTTTCAGTTCAAACCCCAACCCACCACAGTCTTGGACTGTGTGAAATTGGTCATAGAAATCATCTATCCTTCAATCCCAAGTTTTTGGAACTAAACCATATGGCCTCTCATGGCCTCCCATAGACAGCCATACCATACCTAATACAGTAGCCTACAACATGCCATGCACTGGTCATGTCAAACCTTGGCTTATTTACATAGACACAAATTGCCAACTCCGCACACTTGGTGCAAAAAATAGGTTTTTAGAAAGGTTATAATCACCTAATTCCCTCAATAGGAATATGGATGGAATCTTGACTCAATGGGATTTCCATAGAGTCCAAGAACACCCGAAACGGAGTTCGGACGAAGAAGTTATGACCCACCGCTGGAGGTCATACGAGTCAAAACCCGCTGAGTCGACCGTCCGAGCTGAGCTGACCTAGATGAGCTCACCCAATGCCCTCCACAAAGTATTATTTATGGAATATTGACTCCATGGATTTCCATAGAGTCTAAGAACACCAAACTGAAGTTCTGATGAGAAGAAGTTACGACCCACCGGTTGGAGGTCATACTTAGCCAAACCTAGCCGAGCTGACCTGACTTGGCCGAGGTGTCCTGACATGTACGAGATGAGCTGACCTGGCTGAGCTCACCCACTGCCCTCCACATGAATATTTCTGGAGTCTTGACTCAATGGGCTTTCCATAGAGTCCAAGAACACCCAAAACGGAGTTCGGATGAAGAAGTTATGGTCTTCCGAAGTTGGAGATCAAACATAGTCAAACCTAGCCGAGCTGACCTGACTTGGCCGAGGTGTCCTGACCTATCCGAGCTGATCTGACCTGGATGAGCTCACCCACTTCCCTTTACAAGCACATGAATGTCTTATTGACTCAATGGTCTTTCCATAGAGTCCAAGAATCTCAAAACGGAGTTCGGACAAAGAAGTTATGACCTTCCAAAGTTGGAGGTCACACGTAGTCAAACCCAGCCGAGCTGAACTGACTTGGCCGAGCTAATCTGAATTGGCCGAGATTAGTTGACCTGGATGAGCTCACCTACTTCCCTCCATAGGCACATGAATGTCTTCTTGACTCAATGGGCTTTCCATATAGTCTAAGAACACCTGAAACGGAGTTCGGACGAAGAAGTTATGACCATCCGAAGTTGGAGGTCACACGTAGTCAAACCCAGTCGAGCTGAACTGACTTGGCCGAGTTGACCTGAACTGGCCAAGCTGAGTTGACCTGGATGAGCTCATCTACTGCCCTCCACAGGCACATGAATGTCTTCTTGACTCAATGGGCTTTCCATAGAGTCCAATAACACCCAAAACGGAGTTCGGATCAGCTGCGACCTCCGTTTGAGGTCACACGAAGTCAAATCCTAGCCGCTGTTGAACCGATTTCTGCCGAGCCGAATCGAATCGGGCCGAGCTGACCCGACCTTCGCGCGCCTGACTCCCAGCGCCTGACCTCTCGCAACTGACCTCTAGCAGGCTTTCACTTAGACTGTTTGGGGTAAAAAGACCATAACTTGGTCTACAGATGTCCAAATTAAGAAATTCAAAAGCCTAACATCTATTTCACTTATCTGGCTACAATTTACCAGAAGGACTCACTACCAAATTTCCATTATTTCCCACCCAAAAACAAGTTCTAAAGTCCGGTTAATATGAACTACCACAATGTGGCAGCTTCCCATGGTTTAAAATACAACCAAATACTCTTAGCACAAATCCACCACACAACCTTAGATAGAAAATAACCAAAGTAAGAGAAGACTCATTTCTCGAGTTCATTTAATGTGACGCCCCAAACCTGGGGGTCCATTGACAATCCGTCAACTCTGCTGAATACTGCGGGATGCCTGACACCCGACACCACCATGAAAAATCGGGCAGGTCCCTTGTATGAGGAGTTTCACCCAAGGTACAACCTGTCCCAATAATCAACAATGACCACACATGGTCTATATGCGAGTAAAATAATGGCCACTTGGGCCCCTGCATCAATACTCAACATATAAGCACATGACTATAAAACCATAGTCCATAAGAGTTTAAATTACATCACCTACATACAAATAAATACAACCCATATATATTTAATAAAATATATATTAAAGCCATAATCCGCTTTCTTTCATATGTGTGTTCGACGCAGTGTCACTGGCCTCAGACCGACCAGACTAGCACTGGGTGAGCAGCCCACGAGTGACAATCTCCCTACAAGGGCCACTTCCCCACCTATGCACAATGGTCGCGACAATCAAACACACATCCCAAAGGCAACATACACATGTCTACCTCGAATGTCTATGCCATGAACGAGACCTCGACCACCATGCCCTATGTAGTTCGATCTCTCACGGCCCATCACCAATATGCTATTGAGTAATACATCCCAGTCACTCACCGACTGCCTCACATGCATACGCCAATCGTAATAAATCACATCGTATTACCACGACTCAAGTATTGAGTCTCACCTACCCATTACCCAATGCAAAGGTCAATGAGCAACAAATCTCGTCAATCCCGACTCCCGTCACACAACCCGAAGTCTTTGGTGATAAACATGACAGTGTGTCTTCTTTTTGGGCAATATAACTTTTCTGATGATATCTGCAGTCTTACACCCATACTTAACTATGATACCATGTCTTTACACTCCATACGCCGAGTTCCTATTGACTTCAAACATGCATTTTTCCATGAATGAAAACCATTTCCAAAACAAGCGTATTTGTTTTTAATCGTGGATAATCTCCGATGGTATATCAATCGCGTGATCCGACGATTGATATTATATGGACAACCCTCCGATGTATATCAATTGGGTAGACTCCGACGATTGATATTTTGTGGACACACTCCGATAGATAATATTGTTGGTCAACCCTCTGAAACGATTCTCTCAAGAAACCACCTCATGCACTCACCCGACAGCCTAGGGTGCCCAAAGGTGATATGAAACTAATGAGCCATTTCCATTTTCTTAACCCAAGCATCACTTGACGTTGTCTTATTAATCAAGCCCACTAATCAACACCCTACGCGGTGTTGATCCACAACCGTGTACTCACAACACACCATCAAACACCTAACACAATGCTCATCAACTATGCACTCACACCTAATTTAGGTTGCCCAAATAAAACATATGGAATGCATGATGCCAATCCGGGAACACACCATGTTAATATATTCATTACGCATATATATTAACATAATTAAATCACATAAAACATGTTGCAAATTCACAATCATTAAGAACAAAATTAGCTTCATGGGCGACTTAACAAACACGATACCTGCTGAATCACCAACCGCGCCACCACTTCACAAAAATACTTATGCCACCACCATGCTACCACCGTACAATTCATTTTCTAGTAATAACACACAAATGGCCCAAATCTCGACCCATAAAAACAGTGGCACTCTTGGTCCTCTACGGCTTCATCACCGCATGTGATACCAAACATACCACAAAACCCAAGACATCAATCCCGATCAAACCAAACCTTAACACAAGCCAGATCGCCTAAAATAGTCCTGAAATTCTATCACATGACTCAAAACAAATTTTGGGTTCAGCTAACGCTGGAAACAGCCTAATTAAGCCTTAATTCAAAAACAATCCTAAAAATTTCTAAAATTCCATACTTCAAATTAAAAATTTGAGGAACCGAATTTACTAATCTTTCACTACTCTAAGCTGATCCACATCCATTAAATGACCTTTAGGCTAGAAACTAACACAAGTAGGAAAATTCTATCTCGTGGAGTTTGATCAACCCAAGATTTTGGTGTCCACGCGTAGCTCTCGTCGCATAGATCAACTTTGCCTTCAGTCCTGACAAAAACCTACTATCCGATTTTCGTAGATCTGAGAAAGAAACGAAGAAAGAAATAAAAAAAAAATTAAAATTCTCTCTCTCCACGCTTTCCCTCTCTCTCTCTCTGCCGAATTAATCCCCTTCTCCTCATTTTGACTTTCATTTTATTTTCATTTTTATTATTATTATTATTATTATTTATTTATTAATTATTCTTATTATATTTTTTGATATGAGAAAAGTATATTGCTTCATCTTGCTTGTTTCTAATTTCCTAAAACAATTTGTATTTCTTTCAATTCACTTTATTTTAATGAACTTAGCCTGCCCATTTCCGACTCTCATTAAATTAAAATCTTGTCTCAAGTCACCTACGACTTATCACCAAGAAAATCGTGAAATATTTTGATTGCCCCCGTAATTCCGACGAAACTCTAGTCACTAGATTTCAGACGAATTTAGTACTGGCTACACTGCTTCATCATCCGAGATATAGAGAATTTTCGGTTTTCAACCGAAATTACCATTTTACCCTTTTTCAGAAAAAATTAATTTTTTCCTGGGTTTTACATCGAAACTCCTCGATTCCGGTCTCTATGCGAAGCCCTTGCCGTGAGGAAGAACTCTTCCTCTTGCTCCGCTTGAAATCGCATGTCCGATCGTCAAGAAATTTAGAGAGAAGGTGGAGTCTCTCTCTCTAAAACTCTCTCTTTTCAAATCTAGTTTGCCTTTCCCTCTCCTTCTCTCCCAACCGGTCAGAGAAGACATAGGACCAAGTGCATGGCCCTCTCACTTGTCATCATTCAATTCTAAGTGTATCTTTGATTACCCTTTTATCACCTTATCCATCTATCTTGGGATTTCCTCCAATCATGTGCAGCGCTGCCATTGTCCCTTTTCGTCCCACTCTGAGCTTAGTTTGTTTGACTAGCTTCTCCACTGACACTACCTCTTCGTACCCACTCACGCGCTCAAGTGTCCCAGACTACTCCCATGCCTCGAAAAACGTGAAATTCCTACCGTCCCACCCGAGGAAATTTCCACATGGTAGCTAGATTTACAGATGATTCCAAACGATGAAACTGCTTTCATTATCCGAGATCTAGAAAATTTTCCGATTTTGACCGAAATTACCATTTTTACCTTTCTCAAAAATTTAAATTTTTCGGAGCTTCACATTGAATTTTCCGGGATTTCACAGTGGGATTGCATCTCGCAAATAACACTAATTTGTAGGGAGCCTCAGGAGAACAAACTCCACTGTGGGAAATAATGATTTCCTTCACACTTCTAGAATCTTTAGGCTTACGTGGGAGGTTTTTAGGTTTCCAAGCTAGAACATCTTAGGACAAGTGGAGTCATAGTGACCACAAAGATTTTGCACGAGTGGCAAAAGCCAGCTCCATTGGAATTCAACTAAAATTTCAACCTTTCAATATTTCCATTGATCTCCATTTCAAGGCCTAAAGATTCAATGAGCCGGGAGCCTGCACTAACTTCACACAAATTCTAAAGGCACCAATCTATGTTTGGAGGAAGTAAGAGAGTCAGCATGAATAGGACGCCTAACAACACTAGAAATGTGGCTTAAACCCTTATCTATCCAAAATTGTAATAAAACATTGAAAAACTTAATCCATAGGGGATAGAGGAGTGGTCCTCTTTGGAGTGAGTAAGCTCTGGATTCTAGTTTTTCAAAATCAAGGGTCTTTCGGAGAATAACCAAGGCCCAACTTCAAACACAGAATTTTTTGCTTCTTCACTCATGAACTTGAAGAAATAAAATCCCTTGTCATATGCTAAAACTTCTAGAAGCCCCAATTTTGTCTCATCAAGGAGCTTATGAAATTATCAGAGGAGTAAGGAAGCTTTCTTCTGATGAAATAACCAACCAAATAGTGTTTGTGACGCCCCATTTCCCGAGGGTCCGTTGAAAACCAGTCAACCAATGGAATACCATGATGCTCGCAATCTGACACCACTCACACGAAAACCCAAGTAGTCTCCTTTGTACGGGGAGCTCTACCCAAAATACAACCTATCCCAATCACATGGCAACGTGTCCCAAACTTTCACAATAACCACACCAGGTCCACATATAAATAAAAGTGAGTAAAAATGGCCACTTGGGCCCATACACTAATACTCATCAAAATTACATCAACTATATACCAATAGTTCAAGAGTTATTACAATACTCTTAACCAAAACATATATCAAAATTTAAAATTCTAATACATGTTAAGTACAAAATGAATACCAAAGCCACAACCCTACTTTCTTTAAAATGCACCCTGAGCTCGTCCTCCTATACACCCTGCACTTAATAGTGATCCTCGATTGTGCTGAGCAAATGGCCGCGAGTGAAAATTCCTTACATGGTTATCTCCCACCTATGCAATGGCTTACACACAATTATAATTTTATATAATTCCACATCATGTTAACACATTTAATTACATGCATTAACATTAATTTCTCAAAATCTAATCCATTCACGACACACCCCACCCCCTACTAGCTATGTGTGTCAATTAATTCACGTAAATCCCCAACCGTTACTTCTAACGACTAGAAATTCTTGTGAAGAAAAGCCGTATTGCTTGCTGAAAACTCCTATAAAAATTTTTCCTTTTCTCCACTTAGGGATTTTAGAAATCTCTAAGAAGATATCACAGAATAAGAACATATTCCAAATCCTCTAAACACAATTTACACTTTTCGAAATATGACAACCAACAATGTTCTTCCAAAAGTAGCCTCAGGCTCAACACATTTGCACAACTACACTATGTACATACATATACTTCCACTATACAAATTCAAGTATTTCACAAAAGATTATTAATACCAAGATCGATACAAAAGCTCTGGAGACCTACTTTCATGTCTAAAGGTTTGGCGCATCTGCACTGCAAATAGTTTTAAAACAAAATAATTATTAAACGAGCTTTGAGTGTATGTTTATAAATGTTTGCTTTTTATGAAACATCTCAAACTCAGAAACTCTTTACAAGATATTCTAATCCTTGCTTTCTTACTTTGCTTTGCTTTTGCTTTAAAGTTTCAAACTTTTCAGCACCCTTACTAGTTTTAAAAAAGTTTTTAAACTTTCATAGTCTTCGCTTTTAAAAAGTTTCCCAAACTTTTAATAAAACCCTGAGCCTCCGGGCTCAACTGGCTTGCTTTAAATAAAAACGGAGCCCTCGCTCAACCGTTTGTTTTAAAATAAACACGGAGCCTGGCTCGACCGCGGCACCGTTGATTTCAAACCGTATAAACATGCTTATAAATCATCAACCACCGGAGGCCTTTTCCGCCACGGTATCTTGTTTAACACGGAGCTCGGGCATCGACCGCAAGTTTCATGGGAAGGACCTGGTTCATGATCACCTAGGTGGAAGAGCCTGGCTCGATTCCCTTTTTCCCAGAATATGGCGGAATCGACTGGTCTCCGTCACCATAATTTAGCAACGCGTTAACCCTATATACTCAAAGACGTACACGGCCCTTTAAATGCCATGATGCATGAACTAAGTTTGGTCGACCGGTGAAAATCTAAAAATGCATGAATGATATCCTAACACCACCGCACGTACGAATACTCTCGACCAAGATGCTTGGTTAAACTAGGATTTTAGTTACAGCTCTGCTTTAGAAAATATACTTTTGTTTGCTTGCTTGCTGTTTTTTTGAAAGATACTTACAACTCAAAACTATTGTTACTTGCCTTTTTAAAAGTATATGGTTGAATACCTCAAAACCATTACTTGTTTGTTTTCACATATGGTTTAAATCAAACCATATTTGGCTTTGCTAAACTCACAGCCGCTTTAAAATATGGTTTACCACAAAACCATTAAATACCAACAGAAATAGCTTATAATAATACACTAGTATTTGAAAATAGGTTTAGAACATCACTTTTTGCTTAATGTAAACTTGGAGCACGACTCCACAACTCTTTCCCCGCCTTTGTTACCTACACACTCAAACGAATACTACAAAACATTAATCGTCAGTAATCGTGATAACCAACGTATCAGCACACCTCTAGTCATCGAATATCGCGAGGTACGCTTAATGCTTTTCATTGGAGTTCCAATCTTTCTTTGAACTCCTCTCTTAATCATTTAGTAAGGTTCCTATACAATCGGTGTATGAATTCCAAGCTACTGTTTAAATTACCAAAAATCTTTGCATTTGGAAGTCGTGGCACGAGACCACCGTGTTCGCAATCGCACCAAACACTTTCAGAGGAAGGCACCCAGATTCATCGTTTCGGCACGGCATTCAATTACTCAGAGTGCAGGTAACGGTATCAACTCGTTTTGCACGATCACCCTCGTGGTTTTGCCTCTTGGTACCATCTTTCTTCATACAACTTCTCTATTCCATAATACTCAAAAATCAACATGGAATCTAATCAAAAGAATCCCACAACACTTGAATCGGGTGATTTGGAACTTTATTACCAACCCTAGGTAAAAATTCCAAGAATTCAACCCAAGGTCCACCAATTCCTACAACTCATAGAATTTTTGATGGATTCCATGTTTATTCCCATACCAATTAAGGTTTACTCAATATAACTCTAACAAATCTAGGGTTCGATGATCTTTTCCACAAAAACCCAGAACAAGGAGTAACTAATCTCCATACCAAAACCTAGAATCCGTGGCCACACTTGATTCCAAGACAAAAACATACCTTTTTTGGTCTTCTCCCACTTCTTCTTCCTCTTCTTCCTCTTCTTCCTCTTCTTCCTCTTCTTTTCTCTCTTCTCCAAACGTAGAGCCCTAGCAAGATGAGACCAAAATGAATTTTGGTTTGTCTGCCCTATTCATAGTCTCCATGTTTCCTAATCTTGCAAACATTAAGTCCTTAATCACTTTAATATTTGCACATCAATCCTTGTTATTTCTATTTTGGCATACTATCTTCTTTGATTATGCCCTTTATGTCCCATTTGATCAATTACAATTTTACCCTTCTTCTAGCATCACATTCCGGGTTCATAAATTTATCATTTCACCATTTCATCCTGAACCACAACTCCCAAAAATATTACAATGACACTTGGTGCCCATATGCCCCTACGGTTACACGTACCGTGCACCTTCTCGGGACGAGGTGTTACAATTCATGCTTAATATTTACGCATAAGAACACAATTAATTCCCATAATTCATATTATTCGATTCTCAATCAATAACACCAAAATTAGCTCACATGGGCTAATTAACCAATCAAGCCATTCATTTTGAATCACTCAACAACATAAAAATTCACACCAAAAATCACGTGAACGGTGAACCCTGGTCGTAATCGCTCACGCCTACACACTAGAGATTTTCTCCACTTCTACTCAAATGTTTCGAGACCTAAATACTGCTTAAATCAAGCCTTCGTATCCCTAACCATTTACATGGCTCTTAATAAAGAATAACACAAGTAGGAAAAGATCCCTACCTCTTGGAGTTGTCTTAACTCCACCAAATTGGTGTCCACGCGTAGCCCCTCACACAGAGAACAACTTTACTTGGTCTAAGCTTAACCGACGGTCCGAATCCATGAAACTAGAGAAGTAGCTCTCTCTCTCTCTCTAAAACTGGATCCAGCAACCTACTTCACGTTTTCTCTCCATTTGGAGAAGAAAACTATTCCCATTTATTGTCTTTTATACTCATTTAACTTTTAATTAATTCCCATCATGTCCTTCATTTTTGGATTTTTGACACATGGCTTAAATCTAAAACCATTCATTCCCCATCCTCTCTAATCATGCAAAGATGTGTCGCATGGGTATATGGTTGGTGACTTTGTCACATCATGTCTCTCACAAAACCGCTTTTACAACACCCGACACCCACTAAAACTCAAATTTCGATTGTCTCGGAATTTGACGAAATTCGACGTGGTAGCTAGATTTCATGAGACGATTTCAACGGTGAAGTCTGTTTTGTCATCCGAAATTACCATTTTTTTTAAAAAATTGGATTTTCTCTTGTTTCATAGTGCTACATCTGCAATGCTCCTTCTCCCACTCCTCTAGGTTGAAACAAACCACCCTTCCTCTTCTCTCTAGGCTCATAATACTATTTCATCACCAGTTGAACTTCAGCCTTTGAACATTTCCATTTTACCATTTGCTCCAAGTATCTGGGTCAGGGGTTACTTTGGTCTTATGGTCTAGGTTATTCGAAGACAAAAGGGTGATCAAGCTTTGAAGAAATAGAGTCATTTAAGAAATAATGGATTGGTTATTTTGAACAGGATCTTTTGGTCGAGTCGATAACTAGCTGGAAGTTTTTACAACGATTTCAATTTTGTCTCAAAATTCTTTTTTGTAATTTTTTTATGACGTTTTTAAAAATATCTAAAGGTGATTCTCTCAATTTTAGAGTGAGAAATGGCAGGAATTGGTATTGATTTTTTGATGACAAAGAATTTTTGTCGCAAAAGTTTGAATTCATTGCAAAATAAATAATATAAAAATAAATAAGGTCAAATATATAATTGCATGTTTAAATTTTCACGTTGTCATAAATTTTATATTAAAGAAAATGGAATATTTAATATTAATTAGGGACGTTTTATAAATTAATATAGAAGATAAATTTACTTTGTATTAAATAAAAATTATTATTTCAGACATTTTATATTCGTCGCAAAATGTAATTTTTATTACCAAAATTAGACTTAAAATATTAATTATGGTTACGTTTTAAAAACATCGTAGTGCAAAAGGACTCCTCCCCAATTTTTTTTTGAAAGAGAACAGGAATTGAAGATTTACAACAATTTTTTTTGTTGCATAAAGTTCGAATTTGTCACAAAAATAAATAATATCATCAAAATAGTAATAAGTCAAAATATATACTCAGATATTTAAATTTTTCGCGTAGAATACAATATAACAAAAATCATTTATTTTAATTAAAACTTTTTTTCCCAAATTGTCATTCTCTCTCCCCTCTCTCTCTCTCTCTCTTAGATTTGTAGTGAGCTGATTTGAATGACATTTTACAGACAAATTTTTTTGTTTAAAATAAATAATAAAAAATTAAATTAAAATAAAATAAAATAGTAAATTACTTAATGCTGTATTTTCAATAGATAATATAAATTACAAACTACATTTAAAAATTAAAATAATAATGTCGGACGTTTATTTATGTATGTCACAAAAATATTTTCAAATTTGTTGCCACGTTTTTATTTTCTGGCTACAGAATATAAATTATAAAACCACATTGAAATTTAAAATAAATAAATATTAAATTTGATAAGTTTTATTATTTATCACAAAATTATTTTTGAAATTTATTTATGTTTTCGCTTCCTAAAATATAAATTACAATTCACATCACAAATTAAATAAAACATGCTAGATAGCAATGACATATAAAAATATCACCCTTTGTCAATTTATAGCAGTATGTTATATTTAACATCTCTCGCTTTTTATGCTAGAAAATTTGTATTAATTGATAGATACAACCATTAATTGGATCCTCTATTGGTACTTCAAAAATGGCCCAACATCCTTATTATGATGTATATTTTTTTCATACTATACACAATATTAAATATTTGTTTAGTATAATAATACTTTTTTGATATAATTATTGATTTAATCCATCAGCAACATTTAATCTGTAGTGAGTCTCAACAAATACCGGGCTTACTTATCAATCTAATAATTATGGGGCCACCAGTTAGCAAATTGTAGTATGTAAATTATGTCTGTAGCATTGTTCTTGTTTATATTAGATTGGTAATAAACTTTATTTAATATTGAAATTCACTATTAAATTAAAATTTTTAATACATTGCTTTTGTAACACCCCAAAAATCACCCTGGAAGATATTACTGATCTGAGAACTGGTTCACACTCCGTGAGAATAATCAATAAAATTCACACCAAGAAGAAATATATCTATCATCCAGTAGTAACTAGGTGGCAATTCTTGACTCCACTACGAACATACAACCTCGAACTTGACACTTAATTTTTAAGAGATCTAACTCCATTTTATAATTCAAACACAAACTAAAAATAACTGAATAATAACACCGACATATTAACATGTCGCATTCGAGTAACACGAACAACTCCATTATTTAAGAAATTTGTTCACTTTCTATATTGTTTACATAGTAACATGAACAAATACGAATTAACATGTTTAACTTAGGTGTTATAGAAATAAAATGTTAATTATTTGAAACTATTTATTACACTAATATTACTATTGTTTAAAAAATATATTTTATTATTATTATTATTATTATTGTTTATTAAGTTAATTTGTTTCAGAAAAATATGAGTATAGATTCAATTAAGTAAAAACAGCTTGAATGAATAAATTTTATCTAAAGTTTATTTAGTGTACTATCCGCAACGATTTATAAATTTTGTCGTAAATTTCTTTTTTTAAGTACTTTTTAATGTTTTAAAACCATCGAAAGGTGATTCTCCCAAATTTTTAGCGAGAAATGCAGGGAATTGATAATTTTAAGACAAAATTGTTTTGTTGCAGATACTTTTTAATTCATCGAAAATAAATAAATTTAATACAAATAAAACAAAATTGTATTAAATAAAATTATTATATCGTGACATTTTTATATTCGTCTCAGAATTTAATTTTGTAATTTTAAATTAGAATTAAAATATTAATTACGACGTTATATATTTTGTTACAGAACAAATTTTTTTTTTTTTAAACGACATCAACAGCCCAAACAAATTTTCTTTCTCTCTCTCTCTCTCTCTCTCTCTTTGTCCTATAAGCTACATCACATTAAAGAATATCTCCTAGTGCCGCAATGAAACCCTCTTCCCTAGCCTATATTATTTTAGATAGTTTCACTAAAATATACTCTCCAAATGTGATTCATTATCCACCCTCTATTTCTTCCAGTACCCATTTCACTCACACCCATTAAGTTCCCTCTCCACGATCTCTCTCTCTCTCTCTCTCTCTCTCTCTCTCTCTCTCTCTCTCTCTATCTCTATCTCACTAAAGCTCCAAATCACAGAAGCTCCACCCGCCTCTCCATCAATTAAACTTGAAGAACTTGCCTCTCTCTACCAGACGTCGAAGAACCATCCACACCAATTGTCGGCCACAAGCCATACCAGTCCTCTCAACACCAGGCCACCGCCATCGCCAGCAACCTAGAAACCCCTTTCGCTCCTCCCCAACCTATAAAACACCCCCACCCGGAAAGCCCCTCCCCAACCTATAGAAAGTCCCAAAGATCCTTATTTTTATCTGATTCAACTCGTAGATCAAGCTGAAGCTCAAGTACCAATTTGATATTTTTTTGCGCAAAAACAGATTATTGGTTTGTTTTTTGGGTAATTTATCTTTTTAAGGAGCCTGCACTTATGTATTAACAATTGTCAAAATAAAAAAAATCAACCTTTACTTAATTGTAGTTCAAGTTAAATGACGTGCTCTGCACTATGAAACCATGTTTCGTAATCTACTAGACTATGTAAATGCTAATGGAGAGTATATGCCTGAGGTTTTTTCTAAGTATGATTCACTCCTATAGTGATCCATGACCCGCATAGAAACTTAACTGATCATGTAGCAGCTGATATTCTTAGGAAAGAGCTAAAGTATGTGTGAAACCCCGAGAAAATCTAATTTTTCTCAAATTAAGAAATTGTGAATGGCCGTAATCGTAATTTTTCAGCATCTCGAATGATGAACAAACTTCAAAGTCGGGAATAGTCACAAATCTGCATACCATGCCAATTTTATCAAATTCGAGATACCGAATTTCACGCTTTTCGATAACGTAGGAGTGTCAACACGGCACCATGAGTGGTCAAGAGTTGACAATCCTGGGTGACTGGTCAAAACATGATCGGGCTAGCCCACAGTGACAATAAGAATTTTTGTGGTGGATGAAAATCTGCACGTGATGTTCACAGAGCAGAATCCTAAGCAACCAATGAGAAAGTGACAAGGGCATGAGAGGACTTTTCTCGACCAACCTAGACCAAACTGCCTGAGGAAAGTGAAGAGAAAGACCAAATGAGAAAGAGTAGAGAAAGAGAGGGATTTTGTAGAGAGAAGCTCTACCTTCTCTCTAGAATTCTCGCGCATCTGACCGCTTCGCTTTCATGGCGCAAGAAGCAAAGTTGCTCCTCATCGCAAGGGCTACGCTGGTACTCACTGGGAGTTTTACAAACTCGAAGGTAGTCCCCACTACTACTCGCTATGGTCATTTTAATGGACGATTTGTTATACCGATGGCCGTGGGTTTCCGGTTCCAAAGATTGACAGATTAAGAAACTTGATATTTTGAAATCACTCATCGTCAGGTGGTTTTCAGGTGATGTTATGATTTATGAATGAATAAATACGCTGACATGATTCAGGTACCCGCGATGAATCACTTATCAGACATTAGCCCATGTAGCCAATTCTATGTTGGCTGCCATGAATAAATAACATGCGTAGTTGTTAATATACGACGCCAAGATATTAACATGGATCAGACAGAATGTTTGGTAAAGCATTACGAGCACTCAAAGCGAGAGTAACCCATGTAGGAAAATTCCACCATCGGGCGTTGTTCACCATGTCGAGAATATATTTATTTATGACTGAGGTGCACCTGGTATGTACTTATTTGAGATCAGAGGAGAAGAAATTTCGCCTGGAACCGGGTCGTATTTCCGTATTTTGTACCTGGCAAGAGACCTTGCTTTGGATAAATTGTAATTAAATACAATTTTAAAACACCTTTCAGATAAATATAATGACAGGTTATGGATGGGCCCTATCAGTCAAGCTTTTACTCATGTACGGGTCTCACACAGAAACAAATCTTTTTAGTTGATGGTGGTCAATGAGACACCTGATTAAGCCACAAGATAAACTTTGTACTACCCAAAAATTTCCAAAAATGTATTCTCCTCTGTCTCAGGTATGCCATCAGCATTCGAACTCGCATTTTCCAATTATATTACCTTGCCTATGTTAGAAAATGTTTATATTGGTGGTTATTGCTACCGAGTATGCAAAGTAATTATCTTAGGATTGCATCTTATCAAAAAAATTAAGACTCAGGTCAGAGGAAAATGCCTGTTGTACTCAGAATGGACTAGATCTTCATGAAATATATTTGTATTACATCATCATTCCTTTATGTGTTAGGCTAAAATATGCCCATGTGTTACTTTAAAATAGGTAAACCAAGTATGTTTATAAAAGTATAGGTTGACTCATGAACTGGAAGTTTTATCTATTTTTGAAACTGGGAAAGGTGGTTTAGGAAAAGATAAGAAGCTTATAAACTACAATATTATATTTTAATGCATATAACTAGTCCTTAGGGTAATTTTTTTTTTTCAATAGAACATCAGTAAGAATTTGGATATTCTAAAGAAAGTGGAATAGTGCTTCAAAATTTGCTTAATATTTAGCTAAAGGTGTTAGTTATTATGTTTTTATTGAAGAAAAAATAAGCAATCCATTAATGCGATTTCTGGTTTTTGTGTAGTAACATCACTTCTATGCTGATATCTTTTCAAATGTTTATTTGACTGAATTGAACTTGTGAAGACAATCTTGTTCCGCTCATTTTTAAAGATATCAAGGTTATCACCTATTTTTCATGTTATTGAATATTTCTCGTAGTGTCCTTCGTTGTTTAAACTTTGTTCCTTCTTTCCCCTGCTTTTTATATTCCTCATGCTTAGAAACCCTGAACATTCTAGTTCACTGGATCACGCTTAGACTGTGAGAGAGAAATGCATAAGGCACTTGCTTCTTCATAAGATCATCCTGACAACTATTCCAGAAGTGTAGCCACTGTTTGACACTAGTTGCCTCCTGCTGCAGAGAGATCAACTTAGGAAAAAGCTTACTGTAAGGTGGACGGAAAAAATACAGCTAATGATTCCAAACCACATGATAGGAATCACCACTGTGTGTGCAATCTAGTTGTTGTGTTTTCAACTTCATTTTCAATGTAAAATTTTATGCAATATATCTATTGAAGACATCTAACATCTATATAGGAAATAATGTGCAAGTGAGCTGTACATTAGTTATACTATTGAGATATAGCCATAACACTGGAAGGGGAAAAAAAGAATAATTATGCTTGTGACGCCTAAACTCTGGGAACCATGATGTCCCATTCATTCAAAACTGCCACGTCCCGTGTCGCGAGACCCATACCTGAGTAAAAATAGCCACTTGGGCCCATACACAAATACTCATCAAAATACACCCAACTATATTCCAATAGTTCAAGAGTTATTACATTACTCTTAATACAAACACATATTAAAATTTACAATTCTAATACATGTTATACAAAAAAAACATCAAAGCCACAACCCGGATTTCTTCAAAATCGGCATCTAAGATGAGCCGTATTCTAACTCCTCGCACCTGAAATAATATTCCATTGTGGTAGCTATTGCCCAAGAGGGTGGAATTACCCTAAATGGGTTAATTCTCAAACTAAGTGTATATGCAATGATCCACTGTAAACACACACCAAGTAAATTCTGCGATCCACTTGGAATGTCTAAATGTCTGATCCATGTCTCGAGTCCTCACCGACTCCCCACACTCGCCAAGCCATGTATGAGAAAACACCGATTTGGAACAAAACCCGTTGTTCTCGAAAAACACACAACCAAATTTCAAAGTATTAGACTACTCCTCCGAGGCGCATCGTGTTGAGAACCTTCCAAAAATGGCTACATGGGCTCCTCCGACGTGTAATTGTAGGACCATCTCCAACACCACTTCTCTTGAAAATCACTAAATTTTCACAAACATGTTCGTTTTTTCTTTCTTTCACATGCACTCACACCCCACGTTCAGCTACTCCATACTATGAATGCACAATGCCATTTCAACACAATTCATACTCAATATCACCTATGCATATATATTCTCAAATTATAATCACAACACATGTTATTCATTTGATCAAATTAAACACCCAAAATTAGCTCATTTGTTAAACATAATCCCATTTCCACGTATCTACACACACAATTATGTTCAGATAATTGTAAACGCAACACATTAAACTCATGCATCAACCTTCCTATTTTATTTCACTAACTCAGTTTCTAGTCTGGCTTTCCAACGCATTTCATACACACCACACACGGACGTTGGGGTCCAATTAGCTAACCGGATCAAGTTTTAACAAATTTAACATAACAAGGCTGTCCGTGCAAACCCACTAACATACATCATTCCACTATCAGGAAACCGAATCTCCATGCGGTCGCTCTCGGCCCATATACACCAAGACACAATTTATTGTGTAATTTATCAAACAAGGTGCCCAAAGAGTCTGTGGACTGTTTAAACGGGTCCCAAAATTTTCAAGACGGTTCCAAGTCGACCAATCAAAACAACCCACTTACTACCTAAATCAACTCAAGCATTACAAAATACTTAAATTAAGAGAATCCAAGAGAGAAAACCCCACCATGGAGCGCCTTTTGAACTCCTCAACCCAGCCCAACGCGCTGTATCTCCCACCACGTGAGAACACACCTTCTTTTTGTTCATTTAGAACCGATCGTCTGACACCAAAATCTAGAGAGAAGGTGCACTTTCTCTCAGATTTCAAAAAACCCTAACCCACCGGTGATTCCATCAAAGAATGCACCATTTGGTCTTTTTTGAGGAGATGAACATTGTTCATCTTTAACTCAGAATAATCTTAAAATTAAGCTTTAAATTGATTACACATAAATTCTTCCTAATTATATATATTTAGTCAATTCTAAGTATTATTTTTTTTTTTGGTCTTAATAATTATTTTATTAGTTAAATTATATAGATAATTATTTTATAATATATATTATTACATTAGTAATAAAATACTTAAATATATATTAATTATATTCACTAAGTTTTTTTAATGTGCTAACTCAAATTAAATTGTAATTAGGGACTAATTAGTAATTAAAAATAAGGGCGATTTATGTAATGGAAATTGCCAAATTTC